>BDSI01000187.1:0-113022 GCA_003117195.1 Eudorina sp. 2006-703-Eu-15
CCGTGCCGCCCAGTCCCCAGCCGCCGTCGCCTGCGCCGCCCAGCCCACAGCTTCCGTCGCCAACGCCGCCCAGTCCGCAGCCTCCGTCTCTATTGCCGCCCAGTCCGCAGCCTCCGTCGCCCGTGCCGCCCAGTCCGCAGTCGCCGTCGCCTGCGCCGCCGTCACCTGTGCCGCCGTCACCAGCGCCCCCCAGTCCGCAGCCGCCGTCACCATCGCCGCCCAGTCCGCAGCCGCCGTCTCCTCCGTCGCCTGCTCCGCCGAGCCCACAGTCTGTGCCATTTCGTCCACCGCTGCCATCACAAGCGCCGCCCAGCCCTGTTCCGCCTTCGCCTGTGCCGCCCAGTTCGCACCCGCCGTCGCCTGCGCCACCGTCGCTTGTGCCGCCGTCGCCAATTCCTTCGAGCCCAGTGGCCCCGTCATCACCGCCACCAAGCCCACCGCCACCCTCGCCTGACCCGCCAACGCCTCTTCCGCCCAACCCTGTGCCACCCAGCCCGCTGCGGCCATCACTTACGTCGCCCAGCCCAGTTCCGCTGTCGCCGCGACCACCCAGTCCTCAGCCGTCCCCCTTACCTTCACCGCCCGGCCAGAGTCCACCGCAACCGCCACCACCCACGCCATCAATACCACCGCTGCCGTCACCTTCGCCGCCCAGCCCGGCGCCGCCATCGTCTGTGACTCCGGCCCTTGCGCCTCCATTACTACCGCCACCGAGCCGCCCAATCCGCAGTCCGCAGCCGCCCAGCCCGCAGACACCGTCGAGTATGCCGCGAAGTCCGTCTGCTTCGCCTCCGCGACTATCACCAACGATCCCAACCGAATCACCACCCCATCCACCACCGCCCACGCCCTCAAAGCCTCCATCATCGCCACCACCGCAGACGCCCGCGACGTCTTACCCATCACCTCTGCCGTATACCGCCGCCGTACCGACGACTCCAGAGCAGTCCAACCTTCTCCCACCTCCGCGCCTGCAGCCGACTGCCGCCTCATCCCCATCTCGCCCGCCGCCCGTCCTAGGCCCAACCGAACCCAACCTAACCACGACGAAACCGCCGTCCCCGCCGCCGTCGCCGCAGCCGCTGCCCCCACCTACCCCACAATTGTCACCAACCCAAGTAGACACCACCAAAGACTCGACTGTGCCGGATGCGCCGCCCCCACTGTCGCCAGCGGATCAACTGCCGCTGCCGCCGTTCGGGCCCGACTGGCCGCCGCCGCCGGACAACCCGGCCGGCTGGTTGCAGCCAACCTTCCCGAACCATCCGCCCCCCTCTCCGGACCTATCAGGTAGGGGGACATAAACGCGCCACCATCGATCGGGGCCGGCTCAGTCGGTGTGCTTTGGTACGAGCGAGCGAGGAACAAACCCACCTGCTGGTTGCAGCTGCCACTGCTGCATGACGCAGCAGCAAGGGAATACTCTTATCCGTTGGCCCTGCTGCAGCATGCTAAATCATTCCATGTTGCTGCGTGCTGTTTCCCTACCTTCATTCGATGGCGCTGCCGCCACTGCCCCCTGCTGCTTCTGGCTCTCTTCCTATCGCATGCATGGCTGCCGTACTGCCGTACTGCAGTAAGATTGTTCATCATCAGCGCACCTGATGCTGCTGTCGTCCCTGAGCATCCCTTGATTACCCCTCGCGACCGCCGCTGCAGGCGCCAACTATTCGGTGATGTGCCGGATCGGCAAACAGGGATCCACCTTTGTGGATGGCGAGAACTTCCCGTTCGGCCAGTTCAAGAGCAACAACTGCTCCTGTGACGTGTCACCCTTCGGGCTCGTATTTGGCCCCAACGTCGTTTACAATAACATGTGAGTGGTGGTGGTGATGGTGCATTATTATTGCTTTTTTTATTACTGTATGTTTCACGGAGCTGGTGCCCCAGCAGGGCAAAAGTAATTCGATGTATGGCATCACGTCGTCTCACGCACATGACACCCCACACAACGTCCCACGCACCTGCAGCACCTACTTCACCTTCCGTCTGGTGCCCAAGCCCTGCGACTCGAACGTGCAGGCGCCGGGCAACATCTCCATCTGCAAGTGAGTGCGTACATACGTGCCGTGGCGGGGAGCGAGCGGGCGCATGGGGCTTGCCCCCCTGCTCGCTGTCACGCGCGCACTTCGCCAGCAGCTGCTGTACTATTTACCTCTATCTGATGGCTTGGTGCGAAGCCCGCTGCCGCCGGGCCCGTCATCCATCCACACATATTCGTGCGATTAATAACCATATCGATCCTGCCATGGCTCGACCTTTCGTTGTTGTGCGGGTCAGACACGCAAGAGCGGAATAATAATGATAAGTGCGGTTGCACGAAGCATCCATGTATGCAATCCGTGGACGGATGCAAGCAAGGATAGACGCATGTCAGCGTCCTGCTGACTGGCGTCGATCGATCGGAGGTCAATGATTCCGCGCACATGGTAGCTAGCTACGGGTCACGTAGGACGGGTCCAGCCCTGTCCCCCGTCGGTTGATTATGGTGCAAGGGCCAAGCAGTAAGGGGAGTGAGGGGGCATCTATGATGAACGAATACACACATACATGGTCATGCCACCTTATGTTGCTGCTCTCGATCTCCTAGCCTTGGGTTGGGGTCGATCGCCTTTGAGCGAGGGAGTCCCCCAGTCAACAATCATAGAACAGATATTCAGGTACGTAGGTTGCTTGGCCATCATCCGTTGGAACCACCCCACCCCTGCTGATGTTCATTCGATAAATCACGGCATGGCGGTGTGACCCGCGGCGCCGCGGGTCATCGGTGACAGCCGCCTCAACCATACACTTTCTTCCACCACACACAGCAAAAGGACTACGCCTGCTGTCATTCAGGAGTAGACTGTATGTCGCTGGAATACGACGTTTGTACGAAACCCGGCGGGCCTAGTGGGACGGAATCCCGCAAGCATTCCCGGGCGCAGTGCGTGCTGGTCGGTCGGTTGGTCGGTTGGTTGGTGCGACGCTGTCGGTGACATCCATCGTGACTGCTGGGTTCTTACACCCGCACCCCGCGCCTGTACACATACAACACATACACGCACCATCCTGCAATGTGCCGTTTGATTTGCCCTGCAGCACGATTCGGTCCGACGTCAACAAGATTGCCCTGAGGATCGATATGAACGCGACCCGGTGCTGGAAGAACATGTCAACAGTCAATGACGGGATCAACTGGAGGTGGGGAGTGGAGCGGGCGGGGCGGGGCGGGGCGCGCGCGGCTGCTCAAAGCTATGAAGCTATTGAATGCAATCAATCATTCAGACCTGTTATTAGCTGGTTGTCCTGTGCGCCGTTTGCGTCCATAGTATTTGTTTTCGCGACGCTTCTTCAACAGCATCACCGAAGGGCACTAGCTAGCCGCGAGACTGGTCGTCTGGGTCACCCGTGGGCACACCCGTCGCGCCCTCATACACACCATCCACCACTCCGCACGCCGCCTAGGAAACCCTCCGAAACCCACGTCTACGTAGTAAACCCACGCCTAGGTAACCGGCAGCCACCCCGGCGCAACGGCCGCGCGGCAGGCAGCCCCTAGATCGCCATCCAGCCAGCCAACCAGCCAGGTGGCGCTGCTGCTCCCCCCGCTTGGCGGGCATCCCGCCCCCGCGCTTCCGCCGTCCACAGGGGGGTGCGGTTCTGGAACGACACGGCTGCGATGCCCAACTGGTGGGAGTCCGCCCGTTACGGTGAGCGGGTCGTGAGCGCGCGCGGCTCACTCGCCATCCAGCAGCTCAGCCGGGTGGGATGCATGGAGGGCGGGTGGCGGGTCCGTCGGCGGATGCATGGCCCGCCGGTCGCGTGGTCGCGTTGCGCCTCGAGCGATCTCGCTGCGACCCGCGGGACACATATACACAATTGGTGCCTGGTTTGGGTCGGGCGGGTCTCTTATCTAAACACACATACAGTGACGACCTGCTAGATGGAGCTGATCGATCCCCGCGGCTGCCAGCCCTGTCCTGCTGCGTGATCCACGCACGCACACGCCCCACATGCCGTACTCCGCACCCGTACATGCTTCCGTGCACCCCACACGCACCCACCAGCGCGCGCCCTACCTGCCTTCGTTCCCACGTGCGTGCCTGCACGCCTACCCCCTGCCCCGCGCTTGCATGCGACTGATATCGTCATCTATCATCAGGCACCTCCCCGGACGGTCGGCACATTGAGCTCTTCATCTTCAGCCTAAAAAAGACGATGGACTACACCCAAGGCTCATTCCTCATCTCGGCGTGCTCCGGCCGGACCAGCTTCGCCTCCATGTGCAAGCGCTCTGACCAGGGCATGTGCCTCTACGCGTTCGTGGACACGCCCGACCACCGCTTCGTGACGGTGTGTAGAGCCTTGAGTCTGTAGCCGGCAAGGAACTTTACTCAGGCGGGGATGATGCTGAAGTACATTGAGCTACAGGGATGATGCCACATTGAGCTACAGGGATGGTGCAAATCGTAGAACGTACGTCAGTGCAATGCAGTCATGGTAGTCCGTCGGAGTTCTATGAAAACATTCGCGGCCGCGGCCTGGGCGGAGGTTGGCTGGAGCCTGCACATACATACGCATGTCGCGGCCGCAGCTTCGTTGGCCTGAGTTTGCCTGCGTGAGGACGTAGGCGGAGGTTGGCTTCCGCAGTATCACTGTATCGGCAGCTTTGGCAGGATTGCCACGCTTGGCTCTTGGAAACGGCGCAGCAGCAGCTCAGATGCGCTTCCGTGCGTGCAAACTTCGCGCGGCGAGCTCCCGCAGTGATGATGGCGCAGTGGAGCAGCTTGCAGGTAGGTCCACAATCTACCTACCTGGATTATTACGCGCAATCCGATTCCGCTGCTCGCGTTCCCTTCCGGAAGGTGCAAGTTCGGAACCATGGGCTTTGGGCGTTTGTAGCTAGCTTGGCAGGGCTTCAGCGAGGGTGCTGTGGGTGCAGGATGCGCGGGGGGAGGCGCGGGGGCCGGGAAGGCAGGGGGGCGGGGCTTACACTGCTTGCTTGCCGCCTTCCTTATGGAAAATAGAAATCAGAATCCGTAGAACATGCTGTCAACTCTGTTTATCTCCTGCCTGGAGCACACGGAAAAAATGCATGTCGTACAGTAAGTACGAGCGGAGTGGTGCGCAGGGTTTGGCGCCAGTTACGGTGCCCTTGGCCGCTGCCGAGGCGCGTAGGTGTGTGTGACGACGGCGCATCGGCGCCTTGCCGCGCGCCGGGGTTTTATAACCATGCCACGTGTTGGTTCAGGCGATGAAGTATGAACTGGGTTTGGATTTTGCCCGAGGTCCGAGGTCCTAGGCCCGGGTCCGAGGGCCCGGGCGGCGCCTCTCTGCCGGCTTTTGCCATTCATGCTTGATAGGAAGGCTAATGCATGAGTCCGGTGCATTTCTTTGGTGCAGAGCTGACGTACCCCCGCAGATGTCTTGCTTGTGCTCTATCTATGGCCGTCGTTCCTCGTACCATGATTCTTTGTTGGCGTCGTGCTTTGCCGCAGCGTGCTCATGGGCACCGGTGGTGCAGTCGTGTGCGGTGGATGGATTCGTCGTTTGATGTGTTCCTTTCGTGTGCTGCTTGCTTGCTGTTCAAGGCGCTTTGCGGCTACAATTATTCGGGACCGCTCTTCCTACCTTTTAGTACGTATTCTCTCCCCCACTTGCTTCACGTGCGCGACTCGCGTGTAGGTCGGTGACTTATTGTTTACCTTACCTGTCTGCGTCAGGAGTGTCGATAACGCCGTTGTATATGTGCGTGCTTCGGCTGTCATGTGTCGCTGCGAATGCGATAGCACGCAGGGCTATCGACCGCTTTAGAAATGCAGAAGAGAGCAGCAGTCGCGTCGCGTTGCTAGCTAACAAGCAACCTCTCGATCGCTTGGCCGTTGTTGCCTCTTGCTGGCGGGTCTGTGTATGAAAGAGCGAGACGTATTGACATGGGTTGCCGGAAAACCGTAGACAAGAGTTTGAGTAGACAGGGTTGGTATTCCTGCGCTGCTGTGGAGGCTCCGCTGCTGTGCTATCCGAGAGCTGCAGCGGTGTTGCTGATCGGGACAACGTGCGTGTTGGGGTTTTGGCATGCCGTCAAAGTGAGATGGTCGGCGAAATCACGGCAGCACCGTAGTGTGGAAGTACGGCAATATGGTGCCATAGTCGGGCAATAAATTTACTTGGCAGTGCAACAATACAACGACAGTACATACGACAATGAGTGGTACGACAGCATGGTAGTCCGGCAACAGGCTTGTGGCACATAGGGTCGAATCGAGTGTGGTGACTGCCGGCTTTAGCACGCACTACTGCCGGTGGACATATCTTCGTTCCACGCCATTCACACGCTCCCTCCCCGCCAAGTGATTCGCTCGGCGGGTCTGATGCGGTTTCCGGGGGAGGCAATCCTGGCGCGCTGGTAACCTGGTGTGTTGGGCGGTATGGCTGCATGACCCTCCCCGCGGGTGATGGAGGATGGGTGCGCAGTCCGTGCTTGGTGCGGGTTGATGAGATGAGGCGCCTACGAGCTATCTGGGCCCGTTGGAACGCCCGGTCGGGACCAAGGGTTCACCTTGTAACAGTTCCATATTGTCCAGCAGTGTGTTTTTGCGTGTTGTCGGGTGCGCTTTATTTGGACACTCCAAGCTAGCCGGAGCACCAGTGAGTGAAGTTGCCCGCCGAAACGCCGCGGCTACCAGCCAAACAAGTAATAGGCAGTGTTTGTATCTTATTTTGGTCGCCATAGACGAAAGGCAATGACTTCCGAGCTTGCCTTTCGTTGGCGGGTGGACGAAGGGCCCCTCCGGGCCTGTCGTCATCTGTTCGTCCAACCGGACGAACGGGACGAACGCTTGGAAACCGATCGAGGCAGCAGCATAAAAACGATTTGCTGGACTTCAATTCTTCTGCGCTCGACAAAATGCATCATCGCTCGTTGTGTTGGGAGTTCCTTGACCGTGTGCGTGGTACGGCAAAGGTTGTAACATCTTCGCTCCGCCATGGTCGGTATTACGCCACGCCAAAGCCCATGTTTCGCACCAGGTCGTTAACACAGGCTAAATCTAAAGGGTTTGTGTTTGACGGACGACCTGGTGGATCTTCGGAACCTTTCCGTCGCTCTCGTTTGGCTGGTGGACGTCTGATACCACTGGCTGCCCTGCCGAAGGTGGTGGACATTGCCGAACACCCGCTCTCCCCGGGGGCGTGGTGCTGGGACACATCGCTGTGGGGAACCCGCTGCTTCCGGAGGACCTGCCTAGCGCATTTGCTCCCAGAGCTGGTGGACTGCAGCGAGCTGCAAACGGCCGGGCAACTACTGATTCGAGCGGGGGAGGCGCTCCGGTATACACCGTTGATCCTTTTGACGGGGTCTGCGGTAACGTTCATTCGCTCATTCAATCGTTCATTACCTGTGTTGATTGTAGAGGTTGCTGTCCTTACTAACTTTGAAGCTGCTGACAATGCCGCGAGGCGGAAACCATGCCGACGGTGGAAAGAACGCAGCTAGTGCAGCAAAGAAGGACGAAGAGACATTTGTTGACCTTAGTCATTCGGTTGGACGTCATGCCGTAGCGTTTCGTTCGACGCCCGACAGTACGGCGGTGCCAGCCAACCAAGCGCGGAGATATTTTTGACGCAATATCGTTCATACGTATATATATATATATATATATTGAGCAGGTCAATTTAACATGCCTTGAGCTCCCTTTTTTGCGGCTAGCGGCAGCTGGTGCGGCAGAGTCAGTCGGTTGATTGTAATCACCTGGAGCCTCCTTCAGTCTGACGTTTGATGAGTTATCCCTGCCCCTATGTAAGTTCAAAGCTAATTGAGGATTGCCAGGCGCATCTGCCGCATAGTTGATGACGTGCAAAAGTAAATGCATATTTGCAGCAAGGTGATCGGATCACCCATGGTACGACTCTAAAACGAGAATATGTAAACAATCAAGTATATATGGAAATGGATAAAAAATCAACTTTTATGCCCGGAAGGGTGAAACGTATTTATAAGCATAGTTGTTAATGGACACACATGCATCGAGTGCATTTTATTCTATAATTTGAATCATTACCGTAATGTCTGTATGATGGAGGTGGCAAGCCTGGAATCATCAATTTCGGTAATACAGGTAAGCCCCGAAGTTACTGCCAGACCTCCATGCCCTTTCGATCGATATTCAAATTTGCAAAACATGTTTATAAAATATTTACTCAAATCTACCTGCAACGATACCAAACCCTAACCTGCCGAAAAGCTCAATGTACAGTAAGCAAGTTCTGTCATCAATGTACTACAAGTCGCCGCAGATTTCAAGCACATCTCAGTATACACGTACCAATTGGAGGTATTATGTGAGCTGCACTGACCATTTGCTACGTTCACAGCCTGTTGCGTACGGACCACGTCTGACCACGCTTTTCCCTAACACATGCCGTTGCGCATATTTGACATGAAATACATGATTGCATACGTTGGCCTTTACATACTGGTACAACATGCGGACGATGCAACGAAGAAACACGAACAGCTCACACACGCGTGGGTGGTTGTACGGCATGGAAGTCGCTTCGTAATCGCCAGCTTTGCACGGCATAAATGCCATGCCGTTCTATATATCATATCTGTTATTGTGTATGTGCCATGTTTCGGTGACTCGATAGTCACTGAGCTACCATCTTGCGACTCTTCGTGTCCTGAACGCGGTCCCCAAGCCGGTAGCACAGCGCACGTAGGCATACTCAGATATTTGAATACATTGTGGAAGAACATTGCTACCTTGTGACTATCTGCAACGGTGAGCTTCATAAAATCGTTCGGTAAAGGCGAAATAAGATTTCATCTCGGGTGCGTTGGATCCCCGAGCCAGCCCTGGTTTATGATTTTGCCTTGGAAAGGTTTATACCTGAGCCGATATATGGTATCGATTTGCGGCAATGGAAAGCCTCCGCGCCCACCGCAAATCATCATCTCGCTTTCGAGCTCTATATCATCTTCAATGAATATCTGTAATGACGTATAGGTTTACTGTTAGGATGTCAATATCGGGCTGGCATTTCTCGGCCGCGATTTGTGGGATGGCTGCACAGCTTGCGTGTATCATAGGATTGCAGCACCAAAAGCTGTGATTATTTCAAAAGGTTAACTTTACTATCAATCTTTACCTACAAAACTATTAACAGGTGAATCTCAATCTAAAGTTCATTCCTGGCCTGTCTACGAGAGCTGCGTGGTGCTCCCATTTACTACTTACCCAACGTCCGCTTGACCTCGATCTGTCGCCCAGGACTGCACTGCTGGCATCGGTGGCGGGCGACGGCACCGCAGCGTGTGCACCTCTGCTGGCTGACCAGGCTCTTGGCCCCGGCCGCTGGGCCCCGTCATTTGCAACGGCTGCGGGGCCTGACATGGAATCCTCTTCCACCAGCCCGCCAGGGGCCTGCAACTGCCCCAGTACCCCCCACGGCGCCAGCGCTTCCCGCAATGCCTCTTCGACCGCAACTCAACGCAACGGCCTCCGAGGCCTCGATTGCGACCATTGTGCGGCCGTACCCGTACCCGTACCCGGCTGCTTCTGTGACGCATCGACGAGGTATGCGCGGCAACAGCACCTGCACCAGAAGCACCACCAGCGGCACCACCAGCACCAGCGGCCACGCCGCAGCTACCTTCAATACGGAGCCCTGCGAGTTCCCGTGCTGCTGTTGTTGCTCTGGGGGAGCGGCTGGGGTGTCGCTGGGCAAGCGAACCCGCGCCCGGCCAAGTCGGCCAAAGCCGCCAAGTCGCCACCACCTCCAGTGCCCATGACACCCCCGTATTCGCCCTGGTTGTTTTCATGTAAGTTGCTAGGGGCCGCCGCTAGGGGCCGGTTGCGGACACGTACTGGGTTGTCATGATGGGTTGCGGGGGGCGTGCGCACTGATGGTGCCAGCAGGGGCTTGGCCCCGCAAATCGCAGTTGGAATAGGAGATGTGGGGTTGGAGCCTGCCTGTTCTGCCTGTTGAGGGTCGAACCTGGCATGCAGGCATGGGATGGCAGGAGCCGCTGAGCAGGTGCTCCGCCGCGCAGGCGTTCGCGCCCCCTGTTGCGGAGGACGCAGCGCACGATCGTCTATGTGCGTGCACGTGTGAGCTTGCGTGCGTAGCACAAAAGAAACAAGAGAAGAAAAACTACTGAACTAGGGTTGGGCCTTTCCGCAACGAACGACACTAACCGCCTCTGCCTTTGTGCCTGCCATCTATCTGCAGCTCCGCCTACGGACTTCGGGACGCCGAATTGCTCCATGCACTACATCAATGCCAGGACGCCGGGGGCCTCCCAACTGGGGTTCACCCTGCCTGACGTGGGCGGAATGTTCTTCCCGAGCGCCTTCAGGTCAGTCACAAAACAACCGGTCAGCCAGTACCCCTCAGTCAGCCAGTACCCCTCAGTCAGCCAGTACCCCTCAGTCAGCCAGTACCCCTCAACATCCATGCATCCCGCGTGACGGTGCGGTGTGTGCGATGGATGTGACGCGGCCCTGTACCCAATGGAGCAAACCCCACCTGGGGTTGATGGGGGCAATTGTAGTGGTTCTGGAGTGATCCGAGATCGGTAGCATCAGCTTGCAAGCGTCTTTAGTTACAACCGTTCAAAAACATATTGCAATAAGGGGCTGAGGGCGGCAATGAGCGGCTCAACAGCACGTGGCGGGATGCACATGACCACTGCACATCAGCACGAAAGGGGGGGGGTTCCGCCGAATAGTGTGATGCCGCTGCTGGCTCCTGGTGCTCTGTACTATCCAGCAGCCGACCCATCGATCCGTTGACGCTGGCGCTTTCTATCTGGTGGCTATCAATCCTTTCGCCTTTGTATTCAGCACGTGCGTCCCCAACATCCGTGCCTCCCCCCTCCCTCCCGCCGTGTGTGTGTATGTGTATGTGTATGTGCATGCCCCCACAGCTTCCCGCCCGAGTCAACGGGCCTGGACTGCAGCTGCGCCACATCGCCGTACAACCTCATGTGGGGTGCGGATGCGCAGATCGGCGCGCGGCGATTCTACGCTTTCCGCCTGGATTCGAACCCAGGCGCCCCGCCGGCGGCCCGCCCGCCCAGCGCGCTGGTGATACAGCTGGACCCCGAGCGCGCGTCCGACTGCTACGGCCTCGATGCCACGGACTCGGTGTACCCGGGCAGCTCCGGACCGGACTTCACCGGCGGGGCGTGGTTCCGCCCAAAGGTCCTGGCCAACGCCGCCAGCGTGGTCGGCATCCCCGTCCGAGCCTCATTGGGTAAGTATGATCGTACGGCCGTACGGCACTATTAAAGGCACCTCACCGCTGTGCCAGTCTTCTGTGGGCACTATCCCTTTCCGACCCACCCTTTGTGTTTGCCTTTCCTTTAGGCGCCTGGATTTATTATCTCTTTGACTCCCTCCTGTCTTCCTCTGGGCAAGCATAGGGTCAGGTGCACCTCGTGGTTATGTTGTTGTGGTTGTTGCTGTTGCTGCTGCTGTGATTCTCACCGAAAATGGTCCCGTGTCGCTTCCGCCACCGCCGCCCGCCCGCCACCGTCGCCGCCGCCTGCCCGCCACCGTCGCCGCCGCCCGCCCGCCACCGTCGCCGCCGCCGCCGCCACCCGCCGCCGCGGCTGTGGTAGGGTACTCCGCTGCGTCGGACTTGTTGGAGCTGACCCTCAACCTGGAGGAGCTTCGGAGCCGCCTGCCTCCGGCGGTGGCGGGCTCCGGAACCAGTGACCCGCAGCTGTCGGCCGACCCGCTGGCCGATGGGGCGTTCCTGCTGGGCAAGTGCGGCGGCTTCGCGATGCGCCGCGTCTGCACGGTGAAGCCGATGGGCGACAGCAGTCAGATCGTGACGTGCCTCGTGGCCTTCGCGTGGCCGAAGCCTGCGGCGTCGCCGCCGCCGCCGCCGCCGCCGCGGGGGTCGACGACGGCGGGCACGATACGGCCGCAACGGACGTTGCTGCAGCAGGATGCGAGCGGCGGCATCAGCAGCCCACCGCCGGCAACTGTCTGCTACAGCCGCTACAACCCCGACTTGATCCTGGTGCAGGATATGGATTTGGCTCCCTTCCCGCCGTCGCCGCCGCCGCCGTTGCCGCCACCACCACCGCCGTTGCGGCCGCCGCCGTCCCCGCGGCCATCGCCGCCGCCACCAGCGCCGACGCCGCCGCCTCCTCGCGGAGCCAAGCCACCGCCGTTAGTTCTGCCTCCGCCGTCGCCGCCGCCTCGTTTGCCACCGTCCCCTCCGCCGCCGCCACCGCCACCGCCACCACCGCCGCCGCCATCCCCTCCACCGCCGCCGCCACCCTCCCCCCCACCGCCGTCCCCACGGCCCTCCCCACCACCGCCGTCCCCACGGCCCTCGCCCCCACCGCCGTCCCCACGGCCCTCGGCCCCACAGCTGTCTCCTCCACCGTCGCCCCCACCGCCGTCCCCACCGCCCCCGCCCCCACCGCCGTCCCCACCGCCCCCGCCCCCACCACCGTCTCCTCCGCCGCCACCACCACCGCCGTCCCCACCGCCGCCGCCCCTACCGCCACCACCATCCCCACCGCCACTGCTGCCGCCACCGCCACCGCCATCCCCGCCGCCGGCGCACCCTCCTTCCCCGCCGCCGTCTCCATCGCCCTTACCACCCTCCCCAGCACCGCTTCCACCGCCGCCGTCGCCACAGCCACCATCGCCCCCGCCGCCCCCGCCCCCGCCCCGCCGTCGCCGTCGCCTGCACCCCAGCCCCGCCGCTTGCACCGCCGCCGCGTGAGCAACCGCCTCCGCCTGATGAGATCACAAAATCAAGCGATGGTGATGACGTCATTCGGCCGGCTCCGCAGTTCCCCGCAGCTAGCCGCCGCCCTCCGAGGGCGAGCTCGGGGCCGTTGCTGTCGTCGCGGCCACAGGTACCCACCCTGGAGCCGTCGCAGCCAGCAGCCGCCGCGATCGCTCCGCCGCCGGCGGCGCCCAGGCTGCCGCATGCGCCCGCGCAGCCACCCCCGATGGGGCCGAAGATGCCGGAAGCGCCGGCGACGGCGAGTAGTGAGCAGCCGCCGCCACCAGAGCTGACAGGTACGACCCTGTAGTATGTAGTACGATACAGCCCACGCACCTTGCCGTGTCTGACGAGACACGCACTATCACGTGAAAGCGGCCGCGACGCCTTTTGTTAGTCGTGCACATGGATCGATGCGCGGCGGAGTGGGTGATTGACGTCGGGTCCGTGTTGTCGTCCGCTGCTTTCCTGGATGGCCGCAGTCGGATCTGAGGGCGTCGGCTGCAGGGTCAACAGCAAGGGCATGGTCTTTGTGGACGGGGAGCAGTTCCCGTACGGCAGTTTCAAGTCGCAGGTGTGCGGCTGCGAGGCCTCACCGTACGGCATTCGGTTCGGTCCGGACCTTGTGTACAACAACAGGTGAGGTGTGCTGCGTATTGCTTGTGGGCGGGAGTAGTGTACAGGGCGTATCCACCCGTCGCAGCAAGCCTACACACACGATTTATCAACCGCTGGTCAATCAATCAACTCGTTCATATCGTGTGCGCTCATTTCAATTGATTATATGAACAAGTGAACGTTACAGCGGACCCCGAAAGGGGATCAACGGTGTATACCACGGCAAGCCCCAGCGGGTCCCACCGACAAGGCGGCCAGGTAGAAGGTACCCCCACGCCTCTCAACGCCGCGAACAGCGATTAGCTATATATCGACCCCAGTAGTGCGCTACCTATCAACGTAATGGCACACGGCCCCCGACGCAAGGCCCCCCGACGCGCGTGCGCGCTGCTGCTGCACACCGGATGGGCGCCGTCCAGCGGAGCGGCAGTGCCGCCAAGCTGCGGACCGTTCGGACTGCGTTGGTCACCACCTCACCCAGCCGGTGCAGATCATGCAGATCATGCATACAGAGCGCGAGGTCGTCACCTCGGCCGGATCGATCAGACTTTAGATCGATGGTCCTTCAGGGCCAGTGCGGGGTCGGCGCGCGGGGTTCATGGCGGGGCCGGTGCGGGGCCGGTGCGGGGCCGGTGCGGGGCCGGTGCGGGGCCCCTGAGGCCTGATGCTGTGGGCCGGGTGTTGACATCGCCGCAACCTGCTGACCGGTCATAACCCTCTGCTGACCGCGGTCGCGGTCCAATCGTCCAAACCCCGACATCCATCCCCACGCACAGGAACTTCTACACCTTCCGTCTGTACAGCAAGCCCTGCAACTCGAGCGTCATCATCGACGGGCAGCCGGTGTGCAGGTGAGGCAGGCGTGCGTGGGCAATCCCAGAAATGGCGCTAGATGTCGCTACGTACGACATGTACGGCAATCAGTGTACGGCGGTTATTTTGCTCCGAAACACCGCTGTAAGAAACACAACACATGCACGAGCGAGGACAGTCATGGCCTTCCGCGGCCTCGCTCGCCTCAGCCACACCATCGTCTCCTCGCTGCCTTGAGGACGCCCCCTTCTCACTCCGCCCACCCAATCCTTCCGGCATCCAATTTCTGCCGCTGCGCCTCGGCGCTCCGTGTGTTACATACACAGAACCATCGGGGCCATCGTCAACAAGATCGCCATGCGGTTCGGCAAGGACACAGTGCCGTGCTTTGGCAACGGCACGTTGCCCACGATCGACAACGGCGACCCTTGGAGGTGGGGACGGGGCGCGCGGGGCGTGTGTAGGAAAGGGCTGCGCGGGGCGCGAGGGGCGTGTGTAGGAACGAAGGGGCTGCGCGGGGCGCGAGGGGCGCAGATAGAGTAAGAGGCATCCATCGACAGGGCGGTGCAAGGGGCTTGCTTGGACCAACCCAGTGCGAGGGAGGATGGAGGTAGAGAGGGGCAGCCGCGTGGGCGTTTGTTTACATGCATGGGCTCACCAAGGCTGCTAGCTGGTCAACTGGGGGGAGACGCAGCTCGCGTCCCGCCTCTCCCGCTTCCGTTTGCAGCTGGATGCATGGCACCCGCTATGCTACATGGCTGCATGGCACCTGCTGTATGCGCTGGATCGCTGCATGGCACCTGTGCTGTACTTGATGGCTGCATGGCACCTGCTGTGCTGGCTGCGTGGCAAGGGGTTGATGCGTGCGCTCATGGACACGGCTCACCTCGCTCCGCCCGCCGGCGCACTTTTGCCCTTCGTGTACTTCGGTGGCTTCTCCGGTGCACCGTACTCTGCAGGGGGGTGCGCTTCTGGGTGGACGGCGCCGCTGCCCCCATCTATGCGCCGCTCTCGGCCCGTGTCGGTGAGTCGCTGGATGCATGGACCGCAGCCGACGAAGGGATCCAGTTCTGCAAAGCTGGCCACCCGCTGCCAGAACTCCATGACTGCGCGCGCCTTAGCTACATCTACTGGCGACGGGGCAGCCGGCGCCCCCGGCACGGGTTGTGCGCCCCCGTTGCGGGTCGCTGCACGTAGCCCAACCCTCGCCCGCTCCATGGCCGTCAGCGCCGCTAGGGCAATGATATCCCAAAACCCTTGTTGCACCCCCTGCGGAGGCTCAGCCAGCCACACGTTGGCTCGGGTGATGGGGCCCAGAACGTGTGCCCCGATCTGTTGTACCACTGCCTGAGCGTGTGTGTGTGTGTGGCCGTCCTTCGTTGGTGTTTTCATCTGCAGCACGAGAGGACACAGCTAGCCGTGCTGCGTATAGATCCATACAAGCCCTATCTGTTCCGTACTTTTAGGTTGTGGAGATCAGATCCCGAACCTGAAAGCTCGTACTTATGGGTGCGTCTCTGGGAAGATACCGTACAACCAGCCAGCCCGCGTGTGTCAGGGCGTTCGGTGTCTTTGTATATACAAATATATGTATATATACATATATACATATATATACATATATATGTATATATACATATATACATATATATACATATATACATATATACATATAGAGCTACACGTGAACGAACCAACGGGTGCGTGCCTCGCGTGCTGTAAGTGGCGGTGCGTGCATGTGTGTGCGTGAATGAACCCGCCTGCCGCCGGTGTACGTATGTCCCGTACGTCCCGTACCAACCTGTCCGCCGCAGGCACCTCCACCGACTTCGAGCACGTGGAGCTCTTCATCTACGGCCTGAGAGGGCCCTACACGACGGGCACCTTCATGATCCAAAAGTGTGATCCGTTCGGGTCGGTCTCAGACATGTGCAAGAATTCGGCGTCGGGCATGTGCCTCTTCTCGTTCGTTGACACCCCCGGACACAAATTCGTGACCACCTGCCGTACACTAGGGCTCACGTCGAAGAAGTAACGAACGGCTGCGATGGCTGCGTCAGTCCGTCCGAAGGGTTTAGGCCTAGGGTTGGTTGGGTTCGTTGGAAGAGCGGGGTTTGGTTCGTTGGCCGATCACCGGGGGCCTGTATGTCTTGATGATGACTAGATAGGGCGGCGATGGCGGCGGGACCCACGCGCGGCACATCAGGCCAGCAGACAGTGACGGATGAGGCTCCCAAGCGATGCTAGTGGCTGGGGCATGATGACCGTGGAGCTGGGATGGCCTTGGGGCCGGCAGATCTATCTCAAGAGCAGGCGAATAAAAAGATGGACGGACGGACGGACGGACGGACGGACGTCGTCTGGACGACGTGTCGTCTGCGGATCGGTACGTACCGGCAGATCGATGATGAGCGTGCAGCGCGCGTACGCAGTACGTACGTAGTAGTACGTACGCACGTGCGCACGGCTAGTACACGCAGCTCCGGGATAGATATTGTGACTGGCGCGAGGTTGCTTGTACGTATGACGCGCACGGTAGGTATGCGTACGGATGATGGTGGTTTGTACGTGCGCATCGATGGCTTGTGAACTTGGGGCGGGTTTCGGAGCTGCTGTATCATTGGCTGAGATGAGATGAGAGCCGCCGGACAGGCGGCGTGTAGATGGCCAGCAGCGGGCTGCGAGCGAGCGACGAAACCAAACGACGCCGACGACGGACGCCCCGCCGCCGCGCGGACCTGCGCGCCGCCAGGAACATGCACGCGCGGCTTGTTGCGGCTTTTACCGTTCTACGTATCCCTTCTTGCACCTAAACACGCACCTACATATCCAGTATTCCGTGGCCTACCTTTTCGTTGGAGCGCAGTATGTTGCACATACACCGCCAGCAGTAGCATGTTTGATGATGCCGCACGGAGGCAGGGCCGTGTATTTATGCTTGTGAAGAGGGCTTTGGCACACGGGACTTGCTTGACGTCTTTGATGTGATCCCCAGGTGGACGCATGTCTGGGACGCATGTCTGGGAGGGGGATTCGGCAGTGTGTATGTGTATTGGCTGGCCTCACGTGCGTGGGAGGTGGGAGGTGGATGGATGGGCGCGCGGCCTGCGTATGTACACACGCACGCACACGCACACGCACACGGCCATCGGGCGGGTTCTACAGCACGGCAGCTAGCAGGGGCGGCGACATTGCAAGCAGCGTGCGTAATGTTTTTTCCAGTAGCCGGATTGCGTAGGAGGTCGCGATTACCGCGCGGATGTTCCGGGAGTCTTGTCGCAAGGGTCTTTGCAGTGCTAGCTGGGCGCGCGAGCAAACAAGGCAATCAAGCGAGGAAAGAGGGACCGTTATTGCTGGTGGCGTAGGCTAATTCGCAGCGGCCTGTAGTACTGGCGACGCAGGGCAGCGGTCTTTTGAACGAAGCACAAGGTTGCCGCAGCAGCTGCGAGGATCGATCATGCGTTAATGTATGGCTGCAAGCAAGTTTGGAGTTCGGTGACGGTGTGCGACCGCGCGGCGTAGCGTGCGTACTTCATCCGGGCCCCCGGGCGCGCTCGCTCATCTATCGCGCCTGTCCTCCGCCTGTATGTCCTCGCGGCTTCGCTAGGCACGCACCACCCTACCACCCGGAGGTCCTGTCGATGTCGGGCACCGGGTCAGGCAACGGTTCTCCGTCGTTTCACCCTGGGCAGTGCGTGCGGACTCTGCTGCTGCGGCCGCCGCGGACCCTCGCGCGCGGTTGATTGTATGCATCATCAAAGCTTCACTGAACGATGCCGCCCATGCATCCAGGTCAGCAATCCACATGGCTGGCCGTACTGCCGTCGTAAATGCATTCTGACACCCACCACATGCATGCTGGGCGCGCGAGGTGTAGGTATATGTTAGTTGCCGTGACGGTTTTCCCTCACCTGCTGTCCATCCGTGGTTTGGCTGATGATGCGTTTGTTTTTTTGTCGTCAACAGCTCTCCTCCTGGGCTGCTGTCCTGTTTGGGGGGCTATGCACCTGCCCTCTTTGACTCTTATTTGCGAGGTATTCATTATATGTTCTGGGGTTCTTGGTGCGTGTCGGGATGTGGTAGGTGGTACTTACGTAGCGCGGATGCAGTGGTAGGGGGGCAGTCTTGTTTTATTACGAAATGTGCCGTGGTAGACGAACGCAAGGCAGGGCCCCAGGTGCGGTGTACGACTACATACTTCCGTAGTATGTATGTACGGCTGGCTGCTGGAACACGTCAGCATGAAGGCAACATGATGATGACAACGACGTGCTTGCTTGCGTGCTTTCCGTGCTGCTGGCAGCTGGCGGCTGCGTCGGACATCGTTCATGGCATTACCAACGACGAATGAGTGGTTCAATGTATTACCCGCCATGCGCATTAATAATGCATGTGTGCGGGAGGCTGCTGTATGTGCGCGCGGCGGTGTGCTGTGCCTCTACCTGCTGATGAGGAGAGAAGAGCGTGCCGAGGCGGCCGAGTGCGTGCGTGCACAGATACGTAGAGGCCGTCTTCGCTGCGTGCGTGCGCTGTCTCGTCGATTCGAGAGTGAAACTGTAAGGAATGCGTTTTTGGGGGCGGGAGGACGACGGATGGCGGTGACACTGTGGCGCCGGCAGGAATGTGCGTGTGCCAGTGGACCGGATGGACCGTCGTGTGGTCCTACGTCTCGTGAAACGAGTACATGTTCGGTCAGGGGCGGACTGGGGATGTGTGGGGAGGGGGGTGATTGCAAGCGTTGTGGATGGGCCAAGCGTTGGGGGCCAAAGGGTGGGGTGGGGGCCGGGGCCAAGTGTTGTGGGTTGGGGTGGAAAGAACACTAGATAGTCAATGCCAAATAATATAGTTAGCCTGGAAATGAAGAAACGGTACTACGTACGTATGCCTCGTATGTACGGCTAACCGTTTAAACTGATTTTACGCCGTTCGAGAAACTCTTCCATGATTTTATAACATAGTGTTTTTGACGAAGAGAAACATACATCAGAAAGCGCTGGTACATAGCACATTCCAGCCTTTAACGTTCAACCCTCCTAGGTGTGCTGGGTGTGGGCTGGGTGTGACCACGTCTGCGGGCCAAACCTCTCGTGAGTTGTGACACTTACACCTTGAGTGAGGTACGTTATGTTCCTTCCTCGTGTAAACGGCAACCATCCAAGCAAACAACGCGCACGCTGGACTTGAAGCTGGTAAGAATGGACCCCTTTGGCACTGGTCATTCATTCCCCGGCTGACGTTGCAGTCAACCGCACGGCAGCTGTCCTCGTCTCTCAGGACGCAGTGTGACAAGAGAGACCAGCAGATTATCAGCTGCACGCTCGCCGTACAGGCGTCGACGGACTGTTCATCATACCCCTGGGGCATGCCGTGCACTGAGCAGGGGCTGTGGTTGGTCCTCAGGAACGGGGTGGTTCCCTGCGAGAGTGAGCACGGGAAGTGTTTTGTGGAGCCTGTCTGGTGCGCCATGGTGGCCCAGCCATCCTAAACTAGCGCCTGACATGGGAAGTATCCGCCTCAACGGGGCACAACAAACCCGGGCCACGAGTCAATATTTGGCGGCCGTTACAGCACGACACGTCCCAGTACCCCGCTCAGAAAGGGGTAAACGGGCGGCACGGAGTTCTAGTTCCTCGGAGGCATACCCCGCTATGCAAATACGCGAGACGGGCCCGAAAGTCTGCAGGGATAGTCACAGCGATCGAAAACAAGGCTAGGCGCGCGCGACAGAGCAGTGTGGAAGTCCCACATGAATGAATGAATGAACGTTACAGCGGACCCCAAAGGGATCAACGGTGTTACCAGGGCAAGCCCCAGCAGGCCCCAACGCCAAGGCGGCAAGACACCTCCACACCCAAACGCCGCAAACAAAAACACACCGGGCCATGGCCCCACCCCGACAGACACCGAAGCAAGCAGAGGCGCACAGCGGGGCAACACTACCGAAGGGATAGGCACAGCAGAGGGCAGAATCCCCAGAAGTGGATAAAGCCAAGCACAGGGGAGGTCGCCCACACAGGCACCCCATTACCCAGCTACCACCACCCCTGAAGCACCCAGCGCTGCACCCTCTCGGGGTCTTGGAAGACCCACGCCTGGCTCGTGACACTGCCCAGCGACTGCTAGTGGAGTAGCCCGCATCAGAAGAAATACCTATGCCAAGCAATAACATACCAACGGGAGCCCTGCCTCCTACCCCAGCTGACGGCAGGCCAGGTCCCCAACTTGGGCCTCGGGTGGTTGACCCCGTATTAAAACACGTAGAGGACGGGGACCCCGTGCCTCAGCCCTCATCAGGAGCAGCCCCCGCACACCGCAAGACTCCCCCCGACACTTTCAATAAAGGGTGGAAGGGGTCCATCCACGTCTCGGGAGGCCCAACTGGACAAACCCATGAAGGCGCCCCCAAAAGTCAGCGATTGCACGCCGCTCCCCTTGCCCTGTCCCGGCAATACAGTCGGACCCTGACCAGGTGCTGACCGCCGCACGGCGGCCACCATGAATCGGCGGCCATGGCCGCGATCGCGGCCAACACCACCACATCCCAGACACATTGCTCCACGGGTGGCAGGGGTTCCGCCAGCCAAACATGCGTGCTCCGTCCCATATGTTGTATATGCGTTGACGGCCCCGCTCGAGGGCCGCCAGAGCCGCCAAAGCCACCACATCCCAGACAGACTGGTGCGTGCATACCCGGCGGGGCGACCACGAACCACAAATGGTGGCGGGCGAACACAGCGTCCAGGAAGGGCTCCCGTTGAAGCGCCCATCGCAGTCCTCATCTCTTCTCGCAACGATCCCGCAACAAGGCAATCCCAGAACAAGTGGCGCCGAACCCAGCACCTGCCATGCCCACTACTGACCGCGGCGCCGCGGGGGTTACCCGTGTTGTGCGACCAGTGGGAACTGGGAAGCCCACGATGCCATGCAACCGAGCCGCCACGGCCCGCCAGCGGAGGGGTCCCTCAAGGCAGTAGGAAGCAACGTTACAAGGGGGACCAGAAAATAAGCTGCTCGCTCGCCGTACAGGCGCAGACGGACTGTTCATCCTAACCCAGGGGCATGCCGTGCGACCGTTTACACTCAGAGATGCACGGCACGTCGTACTTCAGGGGTCAGCAGCAACGGGTAGGAGGCCCGGGTGTCCCGCAAAGGGTTACCCTCTCTACGTCGTAGCGATTTTATCAGTGGTGTTGTCGCAGGACACTACGTTGGCTGGCGTCATGAATACTCGATGATCATGTAACTCGATACCATACTATTTTAACCATGTTATATTTCTATGAAAGGATGCTAGACAAGCGTCGATAGTTTTTGCATAACCCATTGCCCATTACCCATTACCCAGCTAAACTGAGCCAAATGAGGAAAGCTTAAACGGGTCGCTCGAGGGTGGAGCTGGCTGATTTCCTCCGATACGGTCAAATCAATTCCATTAGGAGGGCGACCAAAGGCCTCCTGAGATCAATTATTTCTGGCAGCACTGCGCTTGGTGAATAGCCCTCGTCGCATCGATGACTATTGATGACCGTATGTATGCCATCTCGAGCGGCGGCCCGCCACACACTCCACACGCCAAGTTCGACTCGTACGTGAACGTTTTACGATGGCCCCATGCGCAGGAAATAGCGAGATACCGACCGTAGCCTCGAAACCAAATTCACACTCAGCCAACCAACATCAACCTCATTCATACAAAATACCTGTAGCAGTTAGAGGTTTCGCATTCAGAATCTAGTCAGAGCATTTAATTATAGCATTCACTGTTCGTCTGTGCCTGCAACGAAGGACAGGTACGGACGGATTGCGGCCTGCCGCGCTCGCTCTAGCCTGCACCACCTAAATGACCATCAAAGCACTTCTATATTTTAATTAACGAATTATCTGATCCGTCACGTGACACCTACTATACCCTTCATAATGTCGTCCGGGTGGCTCGACCCTCAGAAGCGTCATCGCCGTACCGTCCGCAACGTTTTGCACAATTCCACCACCAATGTTACACCATTCCCAGCGATGTAAATATTTTTATTAATCTGAGACAACAAAAAAAGGGAATATGTCATCCGGCCCTGTTCGACGCTACCGTACTTATGCGTTTGTTACTCCAGCGCTGCCCTTCGCTGCTAGCTTAAACGCAACACCTTAGAGGAACGACAACTTGCCAGGGCAAAATGGGAGGAGCGCTGACATGGACCTTACACTGCAGGAGAGCAAACACACGCGAGCAACGCGAGCAACGCGAGCGCGCCGGCACGACGCCAGGCCGCGCAGTCAAAAACAGGCCGCGCGCGAGCGGCACCGAACAACAACCCCGTCGCGCCACGGCATGATGCCGGGCGCCCAAGCCCCGACGCGAGCCGCCCGACCGGGCGGACGCAGGGCCAGCGGCCAGACAGCCGCAACCAACCCCTTAACCCCAATGCTTCCCGGAACGAAAACCAGCAGAAGGCAAACGCGGCGGGGAAAAACGGGAACAGGGGCACCACAAGCCAAAAAAACCCGCCGCCGCCAAGGCCGGACAACAACGAGAGGGGAGCGCGCGCTCCCCCTCACTCGGGCGGAGGGCTGGCCCCCTGCCGCCCTACACCCCCAAGAACCCCGGGCGGAGGGCTGATCCCTTGCCGCCGCATACCCCGAACCCCGGCGGAGGGCTGGCCCCTTGCCGCCGCACAACCCGAACCCCTTCGCCCAACGTGCCCCCCCCCCCACACACACAAGCCCCAAACGCCCCCGTGCGCCGGTGAAGCGGCACCCCGCCAGCTCCCCGCCGCCAGCCGTGCTGTCGTCTTCGGGCGCCGCAGGACTTGCGTCCCGCGGCGCCCCTGGGCCGAACTGGTGGGCGTAACAAGGGTGGGGACGAGCTGGGAAGGCTCGGCAATTGGGAGGGAACAGAGTTACTCACAGCGATGTGAGTGCTCTCTGAAGTGAAGGCAGAATGCCTGAACGAGAGAGAGCGAGCCGGAAAGCTGCTCAGGGCAGCTGTACGGCTTCCGTAACAAACCTCGTAAAATCCCTACGATCGCTTCGCTCCTTCGGGATTAAACGACAGGTATTGCGGGACTGCGAGGCTCAAAATATTTGGATTTCCTAATTATTTGCAAGGCATCGGTCGGAGTTTTTTCAGATACTCGAGCGCCTTTAATCAAAAGTTTGTGAACTCGCATCTTTCAGTCCAGCGTGAGTGAAACTCGCCGCTGCCTTCTCCGCCCTATACAGTTGCCCGACCTCCCACCCTCTCCCGGTGCCGCCCTTCCTCCCCGCCTGCCGCGGCCCCGTGCCGACTGATACGGGCCGGCCCCCATTGGCGCGCCGGCTGTCGCCGTCTCTCCTCCCCGACCTGTTACAGCCCCGATCCCCTTTGAGGCGCCCCCCACTTGTTTGCGAGATGACCGTAAGCTTTTTTTCGCATTTTGCGAGATCCCGATTTGACACTGCTTAATAACGAGTAAGCGAACTGACCGAGGGTGACTACGACCACCAGTGCACGTCGAGAGCCACTGAGCCAGGACGAGAACGTCATTGCGGGGTCGGGACGAAAGCAAGGGTCCACCCTGTAACGGTTACAACGTCATTGAGCAAAGTTACAGAGCGTATAAATACGTACCAGGTCCACAATCGCGGACCGGCGGCCCCCCGGCGACCCACGGCACGAGCGAGCCCAGCGAAGTAACCCGCACGGCACCACCCAGCGCGCGTGTGTGCAGCACTAGTCTCAGCTTCCGGCGGTAGGGCTGCATTGGGCCCACCCCCAATGGTTAATGAGATCGATGAGATGAGGCGCCTACGAGCTATCTGGGCCCGCTGGAACGCCCGATCGGGACTAAGGGTCCACTTTGTAAAGCTTAAACAAGCATTGTTCCAATAACCCTGGGTCCTGCTGTACAGGTTCTTCCTTGGTCGCCATTTCCTTCTGGCTGGTATATTTTTCCGCCGCCAGGCAGGCCAGGTAGGCCAGGTAGGCCAGGCCTTCTCAGTTCTTCTAAAGTTCAACCTGCGGCATGCTCCCTGCGGCCTCACCATGCCAGCTGCGCAGGGCCAGGTGGGGCAGATCGAGCGTATGAAAGACCTGAAGCGGAGTGCGTTTGGGCCACCAACAGATCTAATCGGGAGACTCCGGCCCCTTTCTTCCGTGGATTTCGATCCAACTGTCTTGTACGGCGCTCGACCGCGGGTCTGTCAAGGAACCCAAGCCGATAATCCTACCAGCATCCTGTATCTCGCACCCTGCGGTATATTTTACTTGGAGACATCCTAAGCGGCAATTATTCACACGATTTGCTCATGAATCCTGCTTGCAATCTTAACCATGACGCGCATGTCGTATAATCATCATACGGATGGAGAAAAATCCGAAAGCCCGCTAGGAAGCTTGGGTCTGTATCTTGATACGCGATACTAAACGAGCTGGAATCATCACTACGATTTATTCTACCTCAGGAAACGTCCGATTAGGCCGCGCGTTGTGTACGGAGCTCACAGGTATAATTGAAATTTTAGATAGCAGTTATACCTACCAAAATATCACTGCTGGAAGCTGTGCGTGTCCCTGGGACGAAAGCCTCCCATTGCCTCGCCCGCCCCCGCATTTCGAATGCCCAGAGGTGCCCAGCGGCTGACAGCCGTTACACGCGAGCTCTCTTACAATTGCGATAGTCAAATTTTAATATCAGAAAACAAATTAAAATATTGATTGATTTTTAAAGTTTTGCTGAGCGCGTGCAAGAGAGGCTCGGGTATGGAATGGTTGTGACTTTCCCACAGACCTTGGAAAACTCTTTATCTGCACCACAATTTATAGGATAATGTTAATGCAGTGGAAATGCACTATGCTATCCATGTAGTACGGGACAAATACGACGGTTATCCTGGTGGCCTACATCCAAAACTATACAGCTAAATTTGGTTGATGCAGAACATTACTTTGAGAACATATGTCTAACAGGTATATCATGATGAATACTTTCGACCTTGCTACTACCGTGCTGGAATGTGCATTTATGAAATGAACTTGGAATAGGAGATTTGTCATACTAATTTGGCGAATACTTGCTGAAATGATTTAGGCATCGTCATTCAGGACCCCACTTGTCGGACTGCCAAGTATGAAAGGGCCTCACAGCAATGACAAGTTCTTAATTGCTACTTACAATTCCGAATCATCGAATATGTCAATGCCTTATCATTTGTTGATGCAGATCGATGGCACACCTGCCGGATAGGCACTCGGCGAACAACGCAACTTATGCGTCGACGACCACGCTAGGCGGACAGCAATCAGATTGAACGAACGAACCCGAAGCCGCTCAATTGGAGGGGATACCGAGCTCCTTGAAGGCTGCGGGCACTGACGATATGGTCCCGCGTCGGCAGCTTGCCCTTGGCATACCTCGCAGCACGTTTAGATTATTCAGCACGTTCTCGACTGGTTCGTCCGATCTCCGAATCGTAACTTTTGGTAATTTCAGTCATTATGGCTCCTCACCGGCAGCCTCCCGGCGATCGCAGCCGCGGCCACTGCTTAAACCCTTCCGGAGCGGGCTGCTTCTGTTGGCGCTGCTGACAGCGCTGCTTCACAGCAGTCGCACCGTCTTAGGTGACAGGTTGCGCATGGTGAGACGGCCGCGTGCGACTCCACACCATAACGCCACTTAGCCGAGACCTCTGAGCTCTGACAGGCTGCTGACTGCTCAGGTGGACGACGCCTCGTACGGCCGTGACGCGGTCACCGGGACTAGTGACCGGGTTCTGACGACACATTTTCCGGCTGAATTGTTCTCGTCCCTTTTGGGGTAAGTGGGTTGCAAAAATGTTCGCGCGCCCGCGCTGTCCAGGCGGCGCAATCCGCTGTCGGGATTTAATACATACGTCGTAATAATGCTGTCACCGTTGACTGTCACTGATGACCCGCGGGGTCCGCTGTAACATCCTTAATAATAATATCTGTATATCGCGCCTAATCAGCGGCTCTCGAATCCAGCCTCGGAAGGGAACTGCGGGTCATGGCAATGAATCCGGGGGATACTTATACATACATCCTTTGTTAGGTCTGCTGGTGCAGCAGCTTCTGTTGTCATCTGCAAAGCCATCTAGCCGCGGAATGAACCTGGGCAGCGCCCGAACTCGCCATGGGCACATACATGCACGGTTCGTACTTCGTTGTGGGTTGCCGATCCTCCTGATGCGTGCGTGCAGGGCAAAATCTGCTTCTGTTGGACCAGCATACACCAGCTCCCGGGGTGGCAGCACGTGGGGTGAGCAGGTTTCGTCGAGCCGGGTCGCACCGGTAGCTAGGGCAGGGCAGGGCGGGGCCGGTTCGGTACCAGACATCTCACAGGCGGGTCGACCCGTGAGATGATCGCACAGCTCCGCACCGTACGTACCGTCGGGCAGCCGTGGGGCAGGCAGGGAGCACTCCGCATGCAAGGAAGCCCGCATGCTGTCACCGATGACCCGCGGGGTCTGCTGTAACATCCTTAACAAAAGGAAGGGACATCCCACGGAAGGAACCGCGCGTGCGTGTGCACGTCTTCAGCAACTGCTTAAACTGTTTCGCTCGCTTTTTTGCGATGTCCACATACTATCTCCACATGCCGGGCGATTACCCTTGCCTCGTGGCAGAATTCGGCAGTCCACAGTGCGCGCTCGCTCCGTGGTTGAATGGAAGCGAGTCCGTGGTGCCCCTGCTGCAGCTGGAGGGCGGCGGGGACAGCGTCTTTCCGGGCGGCGTCAGGTACTGGGGTGTACACGTCCAGCGCGGCAGCGCGCAAGGAGGCGATTGTATGTACTGAGTGATCATGGAGAGGCGTCGTCCAGTAAAGGTCGTCCCCGTGGAGTTTCGAGCGATGTATGTCCGTGTCGTTGCAACATAGGGAGCAGGGCCCGCGCGCTAGCGTCGCTAGCTGCGCGACCCGCGCTTGTTCCTTGACCTTCGACTGTACTTCAGCATCTCTACAAATTCTGCTCATATTTCATTGGCTTACAGTTATCCGCTCTCTGCTGCCGGAGATGATTGCGGCTGCGGCGTTTCGCCATACGACATGGAATGGGGCGCAGACGTCCTCGCTGGCGGCAGGTAGGTGCGTCGTCGTATTATGCGAACGGCGATGAAGACTACATATTTGTAATGAACATTCATTATTACTAATTCAAATTATTTATTTAATTATGACACATCTATTTTGAACGCTTGAGACACAATAGTCAAAGTGATCGATTTTTGAACACGCAGAGTGGCAGTGTAACACAAGACTCCTCGAGATGCTATGCAGGATCTCTGAATGGCACCTATACTGAAACCCGGCATTACAGGCAGGCTGCAGTATTTGAATCTTTCGGGCCTGTAGCGGTCTCGAAATCGACACAAGCTCAGGCCCATTCGATGACATAGATACGTTACAAAGTATCAACTTCTGATTCTCTTCAGCCCTGAATCCTCACACCCACGACTCACCGCCCGGCCCCAGGCAGTTCTACACGTTCGAGTTGCTCCCTCGGGCCAGCCCCGCCGCTGCCCCCCTGGAGCTCCCCGGCCTGCTGGCCATCCAGCTGGACCCGGCCCGGGCCGCCGCCTGCTACAAACCTGACCCGGCGGCACTGGTGCGGCCCGGCAGCCTGGGAAAGCCCTTCAGGGGAGGCGTCTGGTTCATGCCGACCGACCCTTCGGCCGCGTTTTTGGCCCAAAAGGTCCCTTCGTTGCTGGGTAGGTTCCATAGCTGCTTGTGCAGCCTCGCACCTCGGCTCGGCGCCAGAGCCCGGGCACCGGACCCCGCCAACATCGGTACCACACAGACGGGACGTGCGTGCGCACGAGGACCTGGGCATGGGTGTAAGGAAAAAAAAGACGCCAAATGAAAGAGCTGGCTGTGTTTTTCGTAACGCGTCCTCACATGTGTGCTGATGGTAGTCACCATTGATCCCTTTTCGGGGTCCGCTGTACCCATTCCTTCAAATCTATACCGACACCGACTTAGTACAGCATGACCTTCTTAAGCCGATATGATCCATAGTCTTGTTATCGAGATTGCCCTTATCTTTGCGCATTCGGCTGCGGGCCGCAGGGTACTTGACTCCCGACGTCGGCAGCCCGCTGCAGCTGACGCTCAACCTGACCGACCTGCGGGTGCGGCTGACGGAGGCGGCGGTGGCGGCGGTGGCGACTGCGGACGGCCCGGCGCCGCCGGCCCAAGGCACGGAGGACGCGTCAGCGACGCCGGCGGCGGCGGCGGCGGCGGACCCCGTGGCGGCCGGCGTGTTCCTGATGGGCAAATGCGAAAACGTTCCGCTTTACGAGGTCTGCACCACGCGCCCGAAGGCGGATAACACGGCGGCAGCAGCCACCTGCAGGATGGCAACCTTTGGGTGGTCGGCGGCGATGTCCGTCGTCGCAGTGTGCTACAGCCGTGGCGTGCAACCCGCACCAGCGCCGCCGTCGCCTCAGCCGTCGCCACCCAAGCCGCGGTCGAGTGGTATGCCGCCCTCACCCAGGCGGCCGCCGCCCTCGCCCAGGCCTCCCCCCAAGGGGGCCCAACCCCAGACGACGACTGGCTCCACCGACCCGCGTTCTCCTGCCCCCCCTCCAGCACCTGACGCCCAGCCGCCTGCTGCTGCCCCTCCGCCCCATCAAGTACCCTCACCCGGACCTCCGCCGCCGGTTGTGACTGTGTCAGTAGAGCCTGCAACGCCCGAGGTGCAGCAATCGCCATACCCTTTCGTTCACGCCCCAGCACCTCAGCCTGCAGTCCCTTTTGGGGACGGGGTGCCGCCACCCGGGTCCTCTCCGTCCGCGCCGCCGGTCCTCCCTCCGCTTCAACCACCCTTTCAACCGGCCCCAGAACGGCGGTCGCCCTCACCAGCAGCGCCCGGAACGTTCTCCCCGAAGGCTCCATCCCGGAAGCCCCCAGCTGCACCGCCTGCATTCCCGCCGCCTTCACCTTCGCCTCCCTCACTCCCATCTGCACCGCCACGATATCCGCCGCTTCCACCTCCGCCACCTCCATACCCACCGCCCCCACCGCCGCCGCCTCCATCCCCTCCACCTCCTGCTCCAGCGCCTCCGCATCCCCCGCCGCCGGCCCCAGCACCTCCACAGCCGGCGCCTCTTTCTCCAGCTCCTCTGTATGAAGAGCCCCCATCCCCGACGCCCCCATATCCAGAGCCTCTTTCGCCAAAGCCAGCAATTCCTCAGCCTCAATCTCCAGGGCCTGAATACCCGGAGCCAATATATCCCTTTACCGGGTCTCCAGAGCGTCCGTCTCCACAGCCATCCTCCCCAGAACCCCTGTCCCATGGGTCACCATCACCGGGCGCACTACAACCCGGAACCTCACGGCCTCAGCCATCGAGAACGCTGCCGCCGAGACCACCAAGGCCGGCAGCGAAGCCACCGTCACCCAGGCCAACACGTGCCCCACCACTTCATCCACCGCTAATCACGACGACGCCGTCGGCAGCGCCACCGCCGGCGGCCCTGTTGTCCCAACCGCCAGGAGCGGAGCCGAGTACGTCGCCATCACCTCCATGGCTGCCGGCCTCAAGGCCTCCTCCCGCCGCACCAACGCCCCCCCAACCTCCAGCGTCGCCATCCCCAGAGCCGCTGTCACCCCCATCGCCACTTACCCCGGAGCCACCGTCGCCCCCATCGCCACTTACCCCGGTGCCACCGCCACCCCCATCGCCACTGACCCCGGTGCCACCGTCGCCCCCATCGCCTCTTGCCCCGGAGCCGGCCTCCCCAGAATCTCCAGCACCATCTCCAGCACCTCATCCTGCAGCGCTAACCACTTCCAGTCCTCTGCCGACCGTACCCTTGCAGCCTGACCACCCTTCTCGTGGGGCTCCGTCCCCCAGAAGTCCATCGCTGCAGCCCCCCAGACTTTTTCAACCCAGGCCACCAAGGCCAGTAAGCAGGCCTCCATCGCCCCGCCCAGCACGTAATCCGCCGATTTCTTCGCCGTCATTCACGACGCCGACTGCGCCCCCTCCTCCGCCTCATGGATTTCAACCGGACCCTGAAACCCCAGTGCCTTCATCCCCAGCCCCACCGTCCCTAGTGCCCCCGTCTCCTTCGCCCCCGTCTCCTTCGCCCCCGTCTTCTTCGCCCCCGTCTCCTTCGCCCCCGTCTCCATCGCCCCTTCTCCTTCGCCCCCGTCTCCTTCGCCCCCGTCTCCTTCGCCCCCGTCTCCTTCGCCACCCTCTCCATCGCCCCCGTCTCCTTCGCCCCCGTCTCCATCGCCCCCGTCTCCTTTGCCCCCGTCTCCTTTGCCACCCTCTCCATCGCCCCCGTCTCCTTCGCCACCCTCTCCATCGCCCCCGTCTCCTTCGCCCCGTCTCCTTCGCCCCCGTCCTTCGCCACCCTCTCCATCGCCCCCGTCTCCTTCGCCCCCCCCCCCCCCCTCCTCGCCCCCGTCTCCTTCGCCCCCGTCTCCATCGCCCCCGTCTCCTTCGCCCCCGTCTCCTTCGCCCCCGTCTCCATCGCCCCCTTCTCCTTCGCCCCCGTCTCCTTCGCCCCCGTCTCCTTCGCCCCCGTCTCCTTCGCCACCCTCTCCATCGCCCCGTCTCCTTCGCCCCCGTCTCCATCGCCCCCGTCTCCTTTGCCACCCTCTCCATCGCCCCGTCTCCTTCGCCACCCTCTCCATCGCCCCCGTCTCCTTCGCCCCCGTCTCCTTCGCCCCCGTCTCCTTCGCCACCCTCTCCATCGCCCCCGTCTCCTTCGCCCCCGTCTCCATCGCCCCGTCTCCTTCGCCACCCTCTCCATCGCCCCCGTCTCCTTCGCCGCCCGAAGCGTCGCCATCCCCAGTGCCACCGCCCCCATCCGCCATCATTCAGCAGCCCACACAACCCGGAAGCAGCTCTCTGACTCCACCGCAGCTTGCCCCCCGGCCGATCGGGCCAGCGTTCCAGCAGCGCCAGCCGCGGCCTCCTCGACCGCCCCCTTCACCGCCGCGGCCACCTCCTCCACTTCCGCCACCTTCGCCCCGCCCTCCCCCCTCGCCACGGCCGCCGTTTCCACCACGGCCGCCACCCCCGCCGCCGCGCACGCGGGGCTTGCCGCCACCCTGGACGGAGGTACGGTCGACGCCGCGGCTGCAGATGTCGCCCCCTCGGCCGGGTCTCTCCGGCGACACGTTGTTGGCCGGCGGCGGAGACTCACCCTCAGGGGAGGACCTCTTTATGTCTCCGCCGCCGCCAGCGCTGTCGTCTGGGCCCCAGCAAGTGTACGACATGGCACCAGCCGGCGTGCCGCCACCCTCCCCGGAGTACCACCCCGGTACAACCCCAGGCACGGCCGGTGAGCTGCGGCCGTGTGTGTCTGTGTGTTGAAGATAACTGAGCCGCCTGTGTCTGTGTGTGTATGCATGGGATCTGAGGCTTACTTGCATTGCTACAGCGTATCGCGGGACAGGTGCGTGGATCCGCTGCTGCATGTAGATCCGCTGGCCCCACGCGGATCGAGCGAATCGATCGGGGCATGCATACGTGCCGGATCGATGTTGCCTGATGATGCTCACTCGAAATAGCTCACTCGAAATAAATGTACTACGAATGTACTACGCACGTAGTACATACATACATACATACATACATACGTCACCGATGACCCGCGGGGTGCACTATTAGCAATAAACAAACATGTGTATTTCTTACTTGCCTGACAATTTACACGGCTTTATGGAAAAGTATGAGTAGCTGTGGTTGTTTTGGTGACGCCCTACTATTGACTCCTTGGCAGTGTTTTTGAAAAAGTATTATATTACTGGTAGCAATCTATAGGTTATACAAAATCTTTCAGCAAAACAAAGCCTGATAAAATTTCAAAAATTCATTGGGCGGGAAAGCCGCAAGCGAGCACGTCCGGTGCGCCACGGTGGCGCGGTTTCGTTCCTGCAGCAGTAGTGTGGTGTGAGGAAGCTTCGTGCGGCTGTCACCCACGCATGTATGACCCGCGGGGTCCAGCCACTGTTACATCATTAGTGATACGCAGTCTGATGAGATCGATCTTGAACGGATTATATTCGTTTGTTTCACCCTGATTATTCACCCGCCGTGCGTGTTTTCATGATTATTCCTTGCTCGACCCCCGCCCCAGAGTACCCGAGCTGCACGGTCAACGACACGGGCTTGGTCTACGCCCTGGACGACAAGTTTCCGTTCGGAAGCTTTCATTCGGACGTGTGCGGCTGCTATGCGGCGCCGTACGACCTGCGGTTCGGCCCCGACATCCGTTACGGCGACTTGTGAGTTCGGCGTGTTAAGCAGACGTGTAGGTAGGACGACGGCTACGTTGCCGACCCCTTGAAGTTGTGACGGTTGCGACGGTTGCAACCAAGCAACCAAGCAACCTTTAAACTCGGTGGGTCCCGCGGGGTCGTCTGACGTGTGTGAGTGTGTGCATGTGTGTGTGGAGGGGGCGACGTCCGTTGCCTGCCGCTGCTGGACACACTGACTCCGTCACGTTCCATGAGGGCATACACGCATGACAAATGTTCCTCGCACCGCCCTAGGTGGTGACGAAACGCCACCCCGAACTAACACACCGTACCGTCCCGCAGCACGTACCACACCTTCCGGCTGTACCCCAAGCCCTGCAATGAGAGCATCTTGATCGACGGACAGCCCGTGTGCGAGTGAGTGCGTGGTGGGGCATGGCTGGTGGAGGCGCGTGGTGGTGGAAATAACACCCCGGCCCCAGAAAAATGCATGGGTGGTGTGGGTATAGGGGGGGGGGTAATTCAGGGTTTAATAACATGGCAGGCAGCAGCAGCAGCAGTGTGGGGCGGGAAGGTGGATGGGATGAGACTGGGAGGCCACGCGGGCGGCTTACACTTGAAGCTACCGTATGCATAGGCCCTGTACCTTGAAAACACTGCGCTGCATCAGTAACATACTGGACGCCTGCCAGGACTGGGCCGCCGGGACCAAACCGATGTGCGACTCGATCGGCATCCGCTTCCTTACCGCCGCTCACTGTACGCGCGCACCTCGATGTGCGTGTGTATGTGAATTTCAGGATGATTCGGCAATCAATCAACAAAATCGCATTCCGGTTGGCGGCTTACACCAACGTCTGCTTTAACAACACGGACTTGACGATCGATCGAGGCCAGTACTGGAGGTACGTACGGCACAAATGCGTGCAGTACCGTTGCTTGATCTCTACTGATCATGATGCTATTATTACAGTAGACCCGCCCCGCGGGTCATCATCGGCGGTGAAGGTCTGTATGTTGTGCCGTGGAAGCTCACACAATTCCGAGTTTGGGGCGGGTGAACGACCACGGGGCGGTAGATGGCGGATGAAGTGTGTACAATGGGAAGGTGATTGCTCCGTTTGTGGCCTGGCGCAAACACAGCACCGTACACCCCTCCCGTGCTGTGCGCGCGCCCGGCTGGCCCGCAACGGAAACAAGCGAGAAAAAACATGCCTAAAGTGCAACCAAATCAGGTCCTTCCAAAACCTGCCTGGCTATCTGAACGAATGCACCTGCCTCGCTAGCTCAGGGCAGGTTGGCTGGGTGGGCGCCGCGCGTGGCTGGCATCTGTGCGTGCGTGCATGGGGCCAACGAAAGGCACGCATGTGTTGGTCATCGATCCCTGAATGCCTGCTGAAGCAACCCAGTCAACACCCCCTCCCCTTGTGCTGGCTGGGCTGAGACTCTTGCGCATTGCTCCGCACTCGTCGTCGCCGGTCATCGATCGTCGCCGGTCGCTGCATGCACGCAGGGGTTTCCGTTTCTGGAACGACTCCAACCCCAACGAGCCCGGCGGCTGGCTGCAAGCCCGAGCCGGTGCGTGCGTGCGTGCGTGGGCTCGCCTGGCAGGGCTGGTTAGGCTTCTGGCTGGCTTCTAGGTGGAATAATTTAACTGAATAAACCGCGCGGTAGCCCGATCCTCACGCACGGTAGCCTGCTCCACACCAGCAGGCCCGCATTGCAGCTTAATAGCTAGCGTACGTATTAATGCTGCACACACGTCCGCCCGTTGATTGTAAAGGTCTATCTGCGGTGGCGTACGGAAAATAACAATAATTATGCGTCGCAGGCCTGATAGATCGTGACTGGAAGACGTACGCCTTTCCCGTCGTTCCTTGATGTGGCGCGTCGCGCCGCTTGCAGGGTTCACCGATCTCCGCACTCACATCGAATTGTACTTGTACGGCTTAAAGGTGCGTGTGTGTGTAGGGGGGGAGTCCAAAAAGAGAAAAGAGAAAGAGGTGTGTGCGTGTGTATGTGGAGGGTTTGCGTCATGGAGCTACGGGCATGGCGTGATTGTACGGTGATCGATTGCGTGGCGGCCGTGCTTCTTGTGTATCCGATGTCATACTTGATGAGTACGGTTTAGTATGTACCGTACCTTGTTTGACTTTTCTGTTATTACCTACCTTGCTCCGTCCCTGTTGCTTGCATGCACCCACCATCGCAGGAGGGCGACTACGCAGCCGGCACCTTCTTGATGCGCAAATGCAACCAAGTCAGCTCCTTTACCAATTTGTGCATGGACAGCGACGACGGCAACTGCCTGTTTTCATTCGTCGATACGCCGGGGCACCGCTTCGTGACGGTGTGCCGTGTCAAAGGTCTCCAGCGGGGGGTGCAGCCGGGCTGATGCGTGCGTGCCAGCAGGCAGCATTTGAGTTCCAGCCATTAACGTGCAGAACGATTCGCCCGCTGCTGCCAACGAAGCGAAGCTCGCTCTTCGTCAGGACCCCGGATCTGTATGTGTGCCTACTTCGCCTCTACAGAATATCTAATCGATCGGCTTGCAGCGCTGGAACCAACCCGCTGGGCGCATCATCGCATGCAATCAATCAAGGCAGGCAGGAGTACAGTTAGATATGTACGTTGTCGTCATGCCGACCTCGCTCGCTGGCGGGCTGCCTCGTTAGTTTACGTGCATCGTCGCCATAAAAGCCCGCCGCGTCCCGTTTTCTGACCGACATGACTTGATGGTCACATCCATCTATCCATCCATCCAGTGCGTGGATGCATGCATCCCTACCTAGCAGTTATGATGGGAGCACCCGTTTATTGATGACGACTGAGGAGCGGACAGACGGACGGACGGACGGACGCCACAGTGACCGACCCTGGGAGTGCAGCTGGCTAGCCAGATGCATTATGAGTCTACGTACATACTACTGTTCATCCATGGCTGGCGCGGGTGGTGACAGCAATGTGGGCTGCCGCATGCTGTTGAGCCGCAGGTCCGTACGTGTGAGGGACGACATACATGCGAGCGAGGATGAAGGCACATACATGTGTCTGGCTTACTTACTTGCCATCTATCCGTCGGCGGCTACGTACGCACGCACGCTTCTATCTCATCATTACATCGCACGCATGTCAAGTGCCGATAGATCGAGATCGAGCTGCTCCTGACTGCATTTCCGGGTCGGTGTGTGGTGGGCAGCAGTTCGATTGATCGTTGCGTGATAGGTTGGCTCAGGATGCAGCCCCGCCCCGCCCGCCCCCCCGCCCTTCCAAGCGTTGTGAGTGCATCGGCCGTGTGTTCGCGTGTCGGTTCACGGAGGTATGCGATGCATGTGCGTGCGTGCGTGTGTTCGTGTGTGTATTCGTGCGTTCGTTCCAATGCTCGCTCCGTTCGTTTGCGTGGCCGGGTCCGCTTTCCTCGCTTCGGAGCTTGCGAGGCAGGATAGATCCGCTGCAGGTATGATGCGTGAGATAGAGCGAGCGAGGCGTCTCAGCAGTTGATAATTGCCAAGCATTTCGCTTTCGTGAATCGGCGGCGCGCGCGTGCATGCACGCACGTCTGGCAGTTCTCCTGCCCGATAGATGTATGTATGTATGTTTCCCGGGAGACGATTGAGTACGTAAGCCACACGCGCACAGACAGACAGACGCGCGCCACGCATGCGATAGACGGCAGCCCGTATCGATGCATGATCGGTGCCTACCTCGTACATATGCATGCCAGGCATAGTGGGATCTTCAGACGTACGCGGCGGGCGGTGTCCCCCCTAGGCCTCGTTCTGTGTGCAGTTTCGTGTAGAGATTCATGAGTATGTCTATCTCCGCACGGGCGGACGGAATCGCTGCTGCTGAGCAAGGGCCACAGCGAGGCACGTAAGGCAAACTGGCGCTATCGGTGCCGATGGGCGGAGTGGCGATGGGGTGAGCTAATCGGCGTTGTCCTAATGATTGGAGTTTAATTTGGCAAGTCCAAGTGGCAGGAGTTATGTTGCAAATCGCAGATAAGTACGTAGGGGGCCTCTCGCTGTCCGTCGGGCCACAGCCCCGCGGCATCGGCTAATAGGTATGGCATCTGGTGCGACATGCAACCCGTTGAGTTCTCCCGTGTGTACCAGATACGTATGCATATATACCCTAAGAGACCACGTCGCAAGCAAGCACGGACCGTAGCGTCCTGTATGTATGTGCGTGCATGTGCCCTACCTGCTGAAGTGCAGTCCGTACGTGACAATGAAGCTAGGGCGATTCGTTTGAACGCAGGCACGCTTACTTCGTTAACAGTAGTTATGTTTCGTTGGCAGTTGTAAATGCTGCCGGTTGTACGCCGTCCGTTGGATGTGGAGGCGATCGCCCGGTGCTCACTCAAGCGGGCAGGCGGTGCGTGATGAGATGAGAACGTGAGATACAGACTTGCGTGGAATGGTTCGTTGCCGCCATAACCAATAAAGGCGTCAATCCGCGTCGATAGGTTTCAATTCGCTTCATCGGCGCTGCTGCACCGCCGCCTGCGCTGTTCTGCGGGGGCGCCGCGAGCCCTCGCTGGCCACTAGATAGATGCCAGCCGTGACGGACACTCACGCTGTGGATTATGACGGAGGGCACCTGCTGCCGTGCGTCAGGGGCCTATCTATATGGCATATATGGCTGATGACCGACGCGCTGATCACACCTGGATGGATCAGGGCTTCAGGGGTGTTTGCTGCTGACGTCGTCCCTAGTGAGCTGCATGCGGGAATGAACTGTATGTGAACAGGTGCCGGCAGGGTGGTTTGGTTTTTGGTTTCATACCTTCTTGTGCCCTACCTTCTTATATGAGGTAGGGCACAATCGCTGCTGATTCCGGTTGTCTTGGGGCTATCCATCAAGCAAGTTGGCGCTGTCCCAGTGTATGTGTACTACGTACGACAGCTAGCGCCGATGGATCCATTAATGGCAGCCCAGTTGGCTGGCAGGAGGCGGTCGCTCGGAGTTATTGTGTGCGAGAGCTCTCGTACACACTGAAATCATCGCGCATTTTCCTTGCAAAGAAGCTGTGAACTGCTGCAGGCTTGCGCTGATATGTACTGCCGTTTGCCTCTTGTAACACTGCACTGCCTGCACAACGATCCACAGAACAATTAGTAGTGTTGCCTATTTTTTCGGTTCTGGCTGTCGGTGGTTTTGGGATCTCCACCCAGAACGACCGAGTACGGATTCGATTTGCTGGATTGCGAGGAACAGCACATGCTATTAGTATTGCATCAGATATCGCATCGAGGTATGACAGCCTGTCAAACACTTTCAAACTGTACCGTATCGGTAGGTGTCTTCCATCATCCATCTGCCAGACCCGGCCAAATCGTATGCAATTTTCGTCATATAGAACCCAAAAGATACACGCGCCGAACATTTCTTTCAGGTAGCAAGCTATGCACTCCTTGCGCCCTATCTTCAGGGCCCTAGCGCCCCACCAAATAAACGGACACCCTACGCCCACCGTGACCTGTCGAAGTCAACGGGCTTTACCACCAGCGCGCGACTTCTTGTATTGTATAACTACGTTTACATGATATCTTCACGTTTTCATATTGCGGAATCAAAAGATGTCTGGCGTTCCCGCGTCTGCTTTTCTTCCGGCGAACGAGTACGTACCGTCCGTAGATGACGCGAGGCGCGATAGTAATATCTGAGCACTAACAAGTGAATGATTCAACTGGTAGTTGTATGGTTTATGCAGCAGAGATTGTGTAACGCTTTGGTACTGTGATTTTGCTTCATCGCGCCAAACGGAGTCTACAGCAGAACAAACAGCCTACCTGTTCGCAGCTTCAATTGTTTGAGAGAAATGTTGTAGCATAGCAGCGATTTATCTGGCGTGGCTCTCCAATCCACCACTGCCGTGAACTGGTCGAACGATATTTTAGTGCCAGCAGCTTGCAGAACACTTTGAGCGCGACTCCAGTTCTCTGGCTTGAACTCAGGCTTAAATTAAACTACTCCGTGATGAAAAATTGGAAATACGAGCTCGGGTCGCGCAAGTGTCAGGTCGATGGCGCACGCTTTGGATAGGCGTCCAACAGCAACGTAGCAAGGGAAACGCTTCCAGCGGCTCGGGCTACGACACTTTCTTTGGTTGGAAGCCTCGCGATAGATACAGACACTCAACGCCGACCGTCTCCCATTACGACGCTACAGGTCGTTCCCATACCGATACCAAGGGGGTCCCCACCTGCAAGCCTCTGCCAGCAGTACGAGCTCTCTCGCCACGAGCCTCCTCTCGGTGGACGACGGCTTATCACAGTGATCAGCAACACGCCGCTTGGCTGCCCTCGCGCAGCGCAGTCCCCGAGCCAGGCTGTGGCGATGCCCCGCGCCGGCAGCGCCGGCAGCGCCGGCAGCGCCCGCTGCAGCAGCAGCAGCAGTCGGAGGCCACAGCGGGAGCAGCCGGGGCAGCCGCTGCAACCCCCGCTCCTCCGGCACCTCCGCGACCTAGTCCTGCGGGCGGTGCTCGCGACGCTGCTGCGCGGGTGCGTCGCCGTCACGGCATCGCAGCTGGGGAGCAACGTCCAGCAGGCAGCCGCTGGCGGCCTGGGGGTGGCCGCAGCGCGGCGCTTGGCGGGGACGTCCGCGCCGCCCCTGGAGGACTGGGCGGCCTTGGGGGGTGAGGTCTCCGTCGGACGCGCCCAGCAGTTGCCATCCGACCTGCTGGCCCCGTCCTTGGAGGGGTACGTGGGCTCCAGCCTCCAGGGACTCGCATATGTGTTTGTAACTTTGTATGTGTAGCTGCGCGTTGCATGAGCTGGTGTCGTACGAGCGAGGTGGAGCGGCCCCCCCTGGATTTGAAGGCCCGCCGTGCGTCCCTGTCGCTCTCCGGCTTTAGATGGAGGCCCCCTGCGTGCTCCCATATCAGCGCTTGGCTGCTGACCGGCCATTCCAACGTGCCATCCCAACGTGCCATCCAACGTGCCATCCAACGTGCCATCCAACGAGCCATCCAACGTGCCATCCAACGTGCCATCCAACGTGCCATTCCAACGTGCCATTCCAACGTGCCATCCAACGTGCCATCCGGAGGCGGCGTGTAATGCGGGCTTGCGGGGTCGTGCGTTCCTCCGTGCAGATTCAAGGCCGGCGGGGCCGTACTGTCAGCGGCGGACGGGTCCACCAGTGGGGCGCCTAGAGGTAGGCAGGGCTCGGCGGCGGCGGGGCATCCGGCGCGGTGGGGGAGACGCAGAGTCCTTCAGGCCGGTTAAGGAAGGGGGCCGGGCTTGCACGTGGCGTCCGAGGGATGTACGGCACACGTGACGCCTCAGGGGTGCGCACATGACGTAGGCTGCGGCGAACCTAGCGGTGGTGTGGACCGCGGTGAGGTTGAGGCAGACGGCCTTTGGCTTGGCGGGTGGCTGTGTATGACGGGTTGGTGCGGCTGCGGGCCGGCCGCAATCGAAACAGAGAGGTTGCAGTCGCCCTTGGGACGCAGCGAGGGTGAAATCTTTCCCCGAGTGGTCGGTCATCCGAAACCTTCCCCGAGACGTACCGTGTGTTGCGATGCCGTTTCGTGAGAGCCGCTCAGCGGCATCGGGACCCTGCTTCGCAGTGCACTGATCCCCCTAGTCGGTCGACAAAATCATTCACGGCAGCTGTCCGCCGAACCCCGCGCTGCCCAAAGTTGCCCTCACTGAATTGAGTGCTTTAAGCTGTCATGAGCGACATCACCCGGGCTGCTTTTCATTTGAACACTTTCATGCGCGTTTCATGCGTGCGATGGTATCTTCTTTTTCGGTTCGCGCAGTCATTCAAGACCTGGGCTCCCCGAACTGCACGCTGCTGCCGCCGCACCCCTCGGCGGCCGGCAGCGCTGTGGTGCCCCAGCTGGACGTTGGCGGCGGCGGCGGCGGCGGCGGCAGGGTCTTTCCCAGCGGCGTCAGGTGCGTGAGCTGAGCCGTGAAGTGCACCGCCAAAGTCAGCGTTCCCCTGCGCAGCCCCTTGCCTCCGTACGTAAGTATGGTGATGGATGGATGGATGGACGGAGCGGAGGTTACCTGGGGGATCCTAAACCCCCATTCCCCGGACCCCATCCCCCGGCGGGGCCCTTGCGATGCGGAGGTGGGCCGGAGGTGTCAGGACCTTGTTCACAGCGGCACCCGGCACCGCAGTGCTTTTTGCCGTTATCCCCTCCCAGGAGCGCCCCCACCGCCACCTCAGCTGGGCCAGTATCCCAACAGCAGCTGGGCGAACCAGCCTTACGGCCACACGCGAATTGAATCAAATCCCAAGCGCAGCTGATGCGCTGATTTTAATCACCGTATCACCCCCCTGGGCCTTGTCGACCTGGTGTGTATTTCCTCCCCCGCGGCACAGCTACGCCCCCTCGGCGGCCGGGCATGATTGCGGCTGCGGACATTCACCGTACGACATGTCCTGGGGCAACGATGTCACAGTCGGAGACAGGTGGGCCTTGCACAGGTGGCGCGAGCGGGGAACGAAGCGACACGGGGGGTCGGGGGACGGTGGACACGGCTGCGGTCCAAGCGGGGCCATATGGCCGCCCTTAGGCCCACAGAAAACACATGAGTGGGAGGCACTGCGTGGAGCTGGGAGCAATTGGGGGAGAGGTCCAGGAGTCGTGTGTAGCAGTACAGGGGGGCGGGCGAGTGCGTTCCTGGCTTCCTGCCCGCGACAGCCCTACCACCACCTGTTATTATCAAGGATGTAACGGCGGACCCCGCGGGTCATCGGTGACAGCCAAAGCTTCCTCACCACACACGGCACCGCCTATGCCACCTATGCCCTGGGGAGCGGCGAGGGGCGGCGCTGGCCACGCAGAGGACTGAGGTCGGCTCAGCAGGTCAAGGTCAAGCCGCCTCTGGGGCGGTTGCCGTCACGGTCAAGTAGCGCCAGACCAACGGAGCAGGGGCCCAGCTGGGGGTAATTGGCTCCAGGGTGTTGTAAATTGTGATGCGCGAAAAAGGGGGTTCGGATTGGATCTAGCTTGGATCTAGAAGGCTTCGTGTCGCGCCGCCGGACGCGTGCTCCACAGGCGTAGGATGGACCACTTGACGCCCGCCGCGTACGACATTCCTGTACGACAGAATATCTTCATGTCCAGCAAACGATCCGCACGCCCAATCGCCGCCCCTACCTCCGGCCCCAGGCAGTTCTACACGTTCGAGCTGCTCCCTCGGGCCAGCCCCGCCGCGCCCTCCCCCGCCGCAGCCCCCCTGGAGTCCCCCGGCCTGCTGGCCATCCAGCTGGACCCAGCCCGGGCCGCCGCCTGCTACAAACCTGACCCGGCGGCACTGGTGCGGCCCGGCAGCCTGGGCAAGCCCTTCAGGGGGGGCGTCTTGTTCCTTCCCACCGACCCGTGGGTCCTCAGTGATTCGCTGGTGCAGGGACAGGCTTTCCTGGGTGAGTCAGCAGTACGGCATCTGCCATATCCGCATCACGGCGAATCGTACGCCAGGACTCGGCGCATCAAACGGGCTTCCTGCTTCTAGCTCCTCTGGTTACATTTGTTCGAAAACAACACGCCCTGCAACGACAACCACACCGCTACGACCTGCAAGGGACACCCGTTAGCATTTTGTTCGACGCTGGACCAGTGGCCGGTTGTTGCTGCAATGTCCGAACCGGCAGATGGCCGGTGGACACTGTAATGACCACTCCGTTGCAACCACCAAGCGTCCCACGCTGCCCACCCGAAGGGTGTACCCTCCCGGGCGGGCGGGCGGGACTATGCCCCGGCAGAGGGGCAACAGCAATTATTATAATTAGCAACAACGGCAGATACCGAGTCGCAACCCAGCCGCCGCTGAACAAGCTGCGATGGCTCTGCCGTGCTGTACCGTGGCGTACCACCGTACAACCGAAATCATTTCACCAATCGTCGCTAGAACCTGACTTCCCTGCTATTCATACTTCATTGCTAGAGAAGTCAACGTCTCAGTGCGTTGTCTCGGTAACTGCCTCCCGATAGGCGGCAGCGCGCATATGTGCCGTACCGTACCGTACCGTACCGTATTTTGCCGTGCTTGCGCAGCCCGCGCTTTCACCATCGACGGACACATGCGCGCACCGTCCTGGCCCCCTCCGTTCTCGCGGCTCAATTTAGCCCTGACCATCAAATCAACCCCGCCATGTTCCTGCTCCCAAGGTAATAACGCTGTTCAGTCCCCGGTTGGCAGCAGCGCCGGCCGGCCGACGCCCCGATCCAGCGCTCAGCCGGTGGCCGAGAGATTCAAAGACCCCAACCCCCCCAACCGCCAACCGCCAACCGCCAACCCCCGACTGCAACCAACCTCTGAGCGCAGGGTACGCCGCCAACACGCCCGACAGCCCGCTGCAGCTGACGCTCAACCTGACCGACCTGCGGGTGCGGCTGGCGGAGGCGGCGGAGGCGGCGGCGAAGGAGGAGTACGCCGGCGGCAGCGGCAGCGGAGGAGGCGGCGCCGAGACCTTCACAGAGGACCCCTTGACCCGCGGCATCTTTCTGTTGGGAGGATGTCCGGGAATCTCATTGAGCAACGTCTGCACCAATCGGCCAAAGCCCGACAGCGCCGCCAGGGCTTGCCTGGTGGCAGCCGTCTGGCCGGCGACGGCGGCGGCGGCGGCGGCGGCGGCGGCGGCGGCGGCTCCGCCGTCGGTGTGCTACAGCTCCCTCCTCAACGCATCCACGACGACGGCGGACGTGCTACCGCCGCTGTCCGCGCCGTCGCTTTCCACGCCCCAGCCGTCACGCCGGTCCCCGCCGCCGCCGCCGCCGCCGCCGCCGCCGCCGTCACCGCTTGCTCGGTCCCGTCCGCCGCCATCACCTCAGTCGCCGCCCCCGCGGCCGCCGCCTCCGTCACAGCCGCCGCTGCCGCCATCTCAGCCGCCGCCGTCGCCGCGACCTCAGACATCGCCGCCACTAACTGCGCAATCAGCATCGCCCTCTTTACCCGGTCCCGTGCCGACCCTGGGGACAGTGCCTCCTGGCCCCTCACAAGGGGCCCGTGGACCGAAGATACCGAGGATGCCATTTCCGCCTAGGTCGCCTCGGCCTCCCAGGCCGCTGCCTCAACCATCGCCGTCCCTGCTGTCCCCGCCGTCCCCGTCCCCATCGTCCCCGCCGTTCCCTTCACCCTCGCCGTCCCCGCCACCCACCTCCTCGCCGTCCCCGCCGCCACCTCCCCCGCCTTCCCCTCCGCCCCCTCTCCGCCGTCCCCCCGCCCCCTCCCCCGCCTTCCCCTCCTCCCCTTCTCCCGCCGTCCCCGTCGCCCCCGTCTCCTCAACCCTCGCCCCGGCCGCCTCCCTTCCCTCGGCCACCTCGGCGGCCCAACAGGCCAACGTCTCCGCCACCGCCGCCGCCGCCATCGCCACCGCCTCCGCCGCCGCCGCCACGTCCGCCGCCGCCGCCGCCACCGCCACGACCGCCGCCGCCAGCTTCGCCAGTAAATCCGACACCGCCACCGCCCTTGCTGAGCCCCCCTGCGAAACCCTTGTCGCCTCTCCAACCAGAGCCAGCGCCCCCACGACAGCCAGCGTCCCCCCGGCCTCCGGTCCCGAGGACGACTCCGTCGCCACGGCGTCCGCAAGTATCGCTGCCGCTACCTCCGCCCCCGCCGAAACGCCCACCACGCCCATCACCGCCGCCGGTAGTGGGTAAGCAGCAACTGCTGCCGCCTGTATCAGCGGAGCTGAACCCGCCCCTGCCTCTGCCTTTGTCTCTGTCGCCGCCTTTGTCACGGCAATCGACACCGCTGCCACCGCCTCCTTCGCCCCAGCCGTTGCCTACACCGCCATCGCCGTCTCCGCTGCCGCCGCCTTCGCAACCACGCCCACCGGCGCCTTTACCACAGTCATCGCCGTCGTCATCGTCACCGTTGCCGCCATCGCCGACAACGCCGTCGCCACCATCGCCAACGCCGCCGTCACCAACCACGCCCCCACCGTCGCCGTCGCCGCCATCTCCAGCGCCGCCGTCGCCAAACCCGCCGCCACCGTCGCCGTCGCCGTCATCACCATCGCCGTCGTCGCCAACCCCGCCGCCACCATCGCCGTGGCCACCATCTCCAATGCCGCCGTTGCCCACCCCGCCGCCACCGTCGCCGTCGCCACCATCTCCAACGCCGCCGTCACCAACCACGCCGCCACCGTCGCCGTCGCCGCCATCTCCAAGGCCGCCGTCGCCAACCCCGCTGCCTCCGTCGCCGTCGACACCATCTCCAATGCCGCCGTCGCCAACCCCACCTCCACCGTCGCCGTCGCCGCCATCTCCAACGCCGCCGACGCCAACCCCGCCGCCACCGTCACCGTCGCCGCCATCTCCAGCGCCTCCCACGCCAACCCCGCCGCCACCGTCGCCGTCGCCACCATCTCCAACGCCGCCATCACCAACCACGCCGCCACCGTCACCGTCGCCACCATCTCCAACGCCGCCGACGCCAACCCCACCGCCACCGTCGCCGTCGCCGCCATCTCCAACGCCGCCGACGCCAACCACGCCGCCACCGTCACCGTCGCCGCCATCTCCAAGGCCGCCGTCGCCAACCCCGCCGCCTCCGTCGCCGTCGCCGCCATCTCCAGCGCCTCCCACGCCAACCCCGCCGCCACCGTCGCCGTCGCCACCATCTCCAACGCCGCCATCACCAACCACGCCGCCACCGTCACCGTCGCCGCCATCTCCAACGCCGCCGTCGCCAACCCCGCCGCTACCGTCGCCGTCGCCACCATCTCCAGCGCCCCCCTCGCCAACCCCGCCGCCACCGTCGCCGTCGCCACCATCTCCAACGCCGCCGTCACCAACCACGCCGCCACCGTCACCGTCGCCGCCATCTCCAAGGCCGCCGTCGCCAACCCCGCTGCCTCCGTCGCCGTCGCCACCATCTCCAATGCCGCCGTCGCCAACCCCACCTCCACCGTCACCGTCGCCGCCATCTCCAACGCCGCTGGCCCCGCCGCCGTCGCCACCGTCACTGCCCTCACCAATCTTATCTTCGCCATCGCATCCGCCATGGCCTCCGCTTCGTCCGCGGCCTCCGCCCATCGACGGGTCGTCGTCGACTCGGGACGCGCCATCGGCTTCGCGGCCGCCATCCACCTTGCACGGCGACGGAAGCACCACCGGCGGCGGCGGCGGCAGCGGGGCCAGCTCCCCCGAATCTTCGATGTCGGACGAGACCGCGCCCACGCTCCCGTCGTCTCCGCCGCCGCCAGGCTCTCCGGCGGCGGGCGGCGGCGGCGCCCTGACCCCGGCCGCTCCGAAACCGCTCATCAGTGACGACGCACCCGAGCCGCCCTCCCTGGACGGCGCGTCAGGAGCGCCTCCGGCCCCTGCTGTCGCTGCGAATGGTATGTGGGAACGTGGGGGCCCTTCGGCGGTCGGAGTGAGCTGCTGTCCTGAATGGAGGATGAAAACGGATGCCATTATTACTTATTGTTATGAATTATTTATATAATTGAAACGGATGCTAGAAACTAGATAGGGGCACCGGTCCGTCGTGTCCTATCGCCCCAGGCCAACGCCCCAGACCCGTGAAGCATCAGACCCCGCGGCCCAGGCCGCCGTTCGTCCAGTGCGGTCCGGCCGGCTCGGTCCGGCGGCGCATGGCGGGCGGCGGCGGCGGCGGCGGCGGCGGCGGCGGCGGTCTGTGACGGCGGTGTCACCACTGACCTGCTCCATCCGTCCCGCCACCCTGCATGCGGCGTGATTAGCCAGCTCTTAGAACGCGCTTGGTGTAAACCTGCGTGGATGTTGTGCTGTTAGCATGTTCCTCGCCCCCGAGACTGCGGTCATGGCCACAGCCGCAGCCGCAGCAGCGGCAGGGACCCGACCGTCGGGGCGTCCACCGGCGGGCGGGCGGGCGGGCGGGCGGGCGGGCGGGCGGGTTGGCTGGAGGGCCTGGATACTGGCACCTTGGTTCCGGGTTGGGGTGCTGATGTCATCAGTCAAAACACTTCACGCGCCCGCCAAGCACCGCACTCAACATGAATGGCATGACATGACATGACATGGCATGACATTGTGTGTGTGTTATGTGTGTATTATGTATTGTGTATTATACATATTATGTATGTGTATGTGTGTGTGGCATTTCGCCGGCATGCAGATTACCCGGAGTGCAAGGTCAGCTCGTCCGGCGTGGTCACCACCCTGGGCGACAAGTTCCCGTACGGCACCTTCTACTCGGACGTGTGTAGCTGCGACGCCGCGCCGTACGACATACGAATCGGTCCCGAATACAAGCTACGCCTCTAGTGAGTCCTCCTTGGCTGTCTGGCCGTGGCTGGCAGTGGGGCTGCATCCGGCCTGCCTCGCTCGCGAGGCAGCAGTACCGCCGGCAGTCGTACCGCCGTAGTACAGCTACCGCTGCCCCGCCCAGCTGGCAGCTGGCACGGAGTGGCCTTGCTGTCCGCCGGTGAAGATCAGAGCAGCAGCCCACCTGGGGGATCTGGTCGGGGATTTCCCTCGCTGGGGGGGAGGGGGAAGTCTCTCAGGTGCACGACATGCCGTTCGTGTCCGGCAGCAAAAGAGCGGTTCCTCGGGCGCCTTCCGTGCGTGTCCACGGCGCACCTTGCATGGCCCACCTTGCCGCACCTTGCCGCACCTTGCATGGCCCACCTTGCCGCACCTTGCCGCACCTTGCATGGCCCACCTTGCCGCACCTTGCCGCACCTTGCATGGCCCACCTTGCCGCACCTTGCCGCACCTTGCATGGCCCACCTTGCCGCACCTTGCATGCCCACCTTGCCGCACCTTGCATTGCCCACCTTGCCGCACCTTGCCGCACCTTGCATGGCCCACCTTGCCGCACCTTGCCGCACCTTGCATGGCCCACCTTGCCGCACCTTGCCGCACCTTGCATGGCCCACCTTGCCGCACCTTGCCGCACCTTGCATGGCCCACCTTGCCGCACCTTGCCGCACCTTGCATGGCCCACCTTGCCGCACCTTGCCGCACCTTGCATGGCCCACCTTGCCGCACCTTGCATTGCCCACCTTGCCGCACCTTGCCGCACCTTGCATGGCCCACCTTGCCGCACCTTGCCGCACCTTGCATGGCCCACCTTGCCGCACCTTGCCGCACCTTGCATGGCCCACCTTGCCGCACCTTGCCGCACCTTGCATGGCCCACCTTGCCGCACCTTGCCGCACCTTGCATGGCCCACCTTGCCGCACCTTGCATGGCCCACCCGATGACTGTATCGCGGGTTCTCGCCTCAGCCGTCTGCGTGGGGTGTGTCGGGCGCCATCACCTGCAGGCGCCAGCCGGACATAAACACCCGAGTCCTAAGTAAAAATGAACTTGTTAGTTGGTTAGTTCGTTGGTGCTAGGTGGTCAGGTTAGTTACATGCATGGTGGGAGCTCTCCGATCAGGGCCTTCAATATACAGATAAGTACATACGTTGCCGCCGATGGGCGGGCCCATGCATTCGTTCGTCCTCCTTCGTCCACCCCACCCGCAGTACCTACTACACTTTCCGGCTGTACCCCAAGCCCTGCAACCGGAGCATCCGCATCGGTGGAAAGCCCGTGTGCGAGTGAGTGGATGGGTGCGTGTTGGGCAGTTGGGCAGCAGTTGGGCAGTTGGGCAGTTGGGCAGTTGGGCAGTTGGGCACCCCCGTGGACGTACGACCGCGGACGGAGCGGCGGCGGCCAGACGCGGAACATCGATTTCCAGCACTACTGTCGGATCCAGGTCATCCCTTCCAGCTACAACCCGAATATCGTTCATTAGTCATTCGTACACCAACTAACCCGTACGCAAAGGTATTTTAACGCAACCAACGCAACCACCGCAACCCCTACACGCCCAGGACTCAGGACACCCCTTGGCCCAGGACCCGGGCGCCCGTACCGCCCGGCGCTCCTCACCCTACCTACACACATCTGCCGATGTATGGCCCGTTTATTTACTTGCCGTTCTTTGCCAGCGCGCTCGGCGACCTTCTTGTCCCGCCAGCTTAGATCGGTCGGTGCCGGCTCGCCGAGATGGCGATCGACCTTGCTTGCAGCCCCACGCACGCGTACACGCACCATCGTATGTTCATACCGTACGTACTGCATGTTTTCATCCCGCGGGTCGCGTCTCCCGGCTACTGTAAGCCCGGTGCCTGAGCATCCTCGGGCGGGATTAGTCTTTAGGTCTTACAGCTACCAGGCAGCAGATGCGGTACCGTTGTCCATCTCGGGATGCCTCCCTGGACGACCCCGTTGGTGGGCACATACGTACCCGCAGTAGCAGTGTCCGAGCCCGCCGACCGTGCATGCGGCCACATCTGTTTTCCACCCTAGCCACCATGCATCTGGCGGGCGACGGGTGGCAGTGAATGAATGAATGAATGAATGAATTACCGTTACAGCGGACTGCTGCGGGTGGCAGTGTCATCCGGCGGCGCACCGGCAAACCCTCGCACCGACTGCACGCTCTCGTTCGTGTGCGTGTCGACCGCTGCCCGACTGTTTCGGACGGACGGACGCCACAGCACCATCCGCAGGGACGTCAACAAGATCGCGTTCCGGCTGAGGGATGAGGCGTCGGTCTGCTTCAACGACACGTCCGTGACCATCGACAAGGCGCAGAACTGGAGGTACGTAATAAGACGGATCCGCCGACGTCCCGTACGTACCCCAGCCTCGCTCATCACCCTCCTCACGGGGCGACGTCGCTCGCTGGGGGCAGGGAAGGGAGACAACTACTGCGCAATCGGTGATTTTTCACGATTTCGCTGTCTTTATTGACAAAAGGTGGACATACATACATCGCTGGTGCGCAACGGTGATCCCGTCCTCTACCTTACCTGTGGGGAGTGGGGTGCGCTGCTGTAGCACTCAATCACACACTCAATCACACACTCGTGCGCGGGGCTGCGGGCAGTTTTCCCGCGATCTCCGTTCTGTCAGCTGTTGCGGATGTGCGACTCTTTAAAACAAGTGGCTGGAACTCAAAAGATGCATTGCGGCTCCAACCTTGAGATCGTCCATTGGGATAGCAGGCCAAACGTGAGTGCCGGACTGTGCTCCCCACAGGGGCATCCGCTTCGTCCAGGACTCGAGCCCGGACGAGCTCACGCCCTGGCTGCAGGCGCGAGCCGGTGGGTGGGCGTGGGCGTGGGGGGTGCGTGGCGTGTTGATTGAGGCGGGGGGATTGTGTGCTGAGGCGTGGTTTACCCGTACCAACCACAGTTGAGGTCTGGTTTACCCGAGCCGATCACGGTTGAGGTCTGGTTTGCCCGCGCCAACCGCCGTTGAGGTCTGGTTTACCCGTGCCAACCAGGGTTGAGGTCTAGTTTACCTGCACCAGCCACCGTCGGCTCTCCGTACGTTGCGTTATTGCTGAGGCACCATGCATACATGACACCAAACCGAATGTACCGGAACCACATACATGCAACAGCCGCGCACCGCACCGCACCGCACCGCACCGCACCGCACCGCACCGCACCGCACCGCACCGCACCGCACCGCACCGCACCGCACCGCACCGCACCGCACCGCACCGCACCGCACCGCACCGCACCGCACCGCACCGCACCGCACCGCACCGCACCGCACCGCACCGCACCGCACAATCGCGCCAACTGCACTGCCTCGCCCGCCCGCAGGCTTCAGCCCCACCTCCAAGCGTCACCTAGAGTTCTACATCTACGGCCTCAAGGTAGGCGCGCCTTCGTTGTATGATATGATGCGGCCATAAATTATGAAGGATGTTACAGCGGACCCCGCGGGTCATCGGTGACAGCCCAAGCTTCCGCATTATACACTGCGTAAACGAAACTGCGCCACCATGGCGCACCGGACACGGCGCACCAGCCATATATATGTGATAAATGTGACAGTGGACCCCGTGGTTCGTCATCCATCCGCAGCCATGTGTGTTTGTGGTGCAGTGAGTCGCTCGTGGTGGCTTGCTTGCTGCCTCCTGGCTGCTGCCTCCTGGCTGCTGCCTCCTGGCTGCTGCCTCCTGGCTGCTGCCTCCTTCCGCCCATTCCATCCGCCGTTCCTCCATTCCTCCCTATATCTATCTCCCCGCTACCGCCATCGCTGCCTTGCACCCACCATCACCAGGACACCGACTTCACCGCCGGCACATTCATGATGCTCAAGTGCAACGAGATGGGCAGCTTCGCCGACCTCTGCCAGGACGCCGACGACGGCAACTGCCTCTTTTCCTTCGTGGACACCCCCGGCCACCGCTTCGTGTCCGTGTGCCGCGCGAAGGGCCTCACCTAGCCAGCCAGCTGCCACTTAGCCGTACATACAGCCAGGCGGCTGCCGTCCGCTTGTCAAGCAAGCTGTCAACGCTGCCAATGCCAGACGGCCTAGCCCGCCGAGGCCCAGCATCCGATCCCGACGACAACGCTGGTGCAAGCCCCGGGCCGGCGACGGAAGCTGAGGCAACTGCGGTAATGGCCGTAAGGCCGAGCTCGCTCGTTTGGAGGCCGTTTGGAGGCCGAGCTCGCTCGTTTGGAGGGGCAACGGCGATGTCTGGATGGGCGATCGAGCGATCGCTTGGCCGGCTGCTGGGACGGGCAGCGGGCTCGCCCGGACAGACCGGCAAGTCCGCACAGCGGGCCCCAGCAGGGAGTCAGCGTCTGTGCTCCATGCATGGGTGGTCTGCACCGTCCTGGGAACCTCGGGGCGATGAGGGGCTTGTGTGGCAGCGTACAGGTCAGCGCCATCGCCGCGCGCCGCCACCTTAAAAATAAGGCAGCAGACAGGCACTACTCGTCTGCCAAGCCTGCGTCAACAAACTCCCATTTAAACCCGCGCCTGGACGTTGGCCCAGTTCAGAACCACGCGGGGTCAGATTGCATCATCAGAATGTAGTTCGTTCGGTTGGGCCGGATGGCGCAGCTGTTTCGTTCACCGCGCGAAACCCTAGATACCCTAGATACCCGGCCCGGAGGGCCGGGAGGGTTGTATGTGGTAGGTGGAGCGGCACCTACTTACCTCAATCGGAAATCGTCCGTCCGCGAGGACGGCAGAGGGTGTGAAGGCATCCATTTGTCAGTCCGCGAGCGTTTCTCGGTCCGCGCAGGGGTACTGGAATGCTGGCAGGTAGGCGCGATTCGTGCGCGTACGTGGAGTATGGCTAGGGTTGGGTGGGGGCATAGGATCTGTGCGGTGCTGCTGGGTACCGAGTCACATGCAGCAGCGGGGGTAGTGCGATTTCCTTAGCACCACCCGCTTTGCTGTCTCGGGTGGTCTGCTTGTCGGGGGGACGGAGTAACAAAGAACGGGTCGGTTGCAGGTGTCCGTGTGTCCGTGTGTCCGTTTCAGTATGCAGCAGTCTCCCGCCGCGGCGGCGGGGGACACAGCGACTAAGCGTTGTTAGCTAGCTGCCCCATGCATGTATGCTGCGTGTGGTGCGCGCGTGCGCTCCGCGTGAGGCAGCAGGTGTTTGTCGCGCCCGGTCTGGATGGCGGCGATGAAGCAAGGACCGTGCGTTTCGATTAAGCAGTTGCGTCTTGGTTGTGTCCTAAACAGGATGCCGTTGTTTCGTAGGGCATGCCGGGCGGGCCGCAATCGGTGGGGCCAGTGCTCCCGCGGCAATTCGCGCGCACGTGTGCCCATACAGCTCCAAACGTAATAACGCGTCTAAAAGCACAGCAGAGCTGGTTCGCAGCTCAATGGTTCTGTTGGAAGTAGTGCTGCTCAGCAGGCGGTTTGGAGTGCGAGAGTCGTGTGTATCGGTTGTCGAATGCGTCACTTTGACGGTCAGCCATGATCTTCATATACGTATATATAAATGTGAACGGAGAGGAGCATTCGCCTGGTGTTGTCGATGTACGGTGCGCCCACCATAATTGTCGCGCTTTTCATTCCAGGGACATCTATCAGCGGCCTTGGCCGATGTACATCTGAGTTGCGGCGGGAACGGCTGTACGGACGACCAGTGTTGCGCCTTTGCGTGCGATACATCCACGCGGCCCTCCTCGGATCTGACTGATAACGAGAATACCTTCCTCGATACACTCGCTCGGCGTTTCCCACGCATGGCTGGTGATCTGCCGAAGCCCATTCGACGTACTCGCACCCTGTGGTATTCGTTACCAGCCAAGTGAGCGGTGGTCGCCGGCACTCGGGACATTTGTGTGCGTGTATGTGTTGCTCGCGGCGAGATATATGTGGTTGCTGTTTTGTTTTGTTGTTCGCGGTCGTGTTGTTCGCGAGATAGGAGGCGGGATGGGTGGCTTGTGGCCCCATGTAGCCACGAGGAAACCGGCGTCGCACGCCCTGTTACCGTGTATGACAGCGCAATAAGAGGAGCGAACGAATGAGCGAGCCCGCAGGATGCCGGTTGAGTGAAGGAATAGAATCAAGGCGGAGCTGTGCGCCATAGATAGAATGTTTATAAGTACGCTGGATGTGGTTTCGGGATTAGACATGAGACGTTAGGGGCCAACTGCGCTTGCGAAGGCATGCACGCATACTCGGTGCTTGTTGGGGGATGCCGGCACGATGATCGATTTTGTGGAGGTCGTGCGTGGGGTTACCCGGGTGTTTGTACGGCGTGCGTCATCACGTGCCTGTGATGAGACGCATGTACGACAAGCACGGTCGGTGAGGAGGGTTCGCACCGGCGCTAGATAGCTGCTGCCCCCGTTCCCCAATCGGGGTAAACAATAAGAACGAAGAAACGCCTGATCAGAGTGACGGGACAGCGGTGGTACAGACTATATAGAGAGGCATAGATAGAGCTGATAGATTCGCTCGCTGGTGGATCGGTAGAGATTGGTTGCCGTCCGTCGTACCCGTTCTCTGTCCATCCCGCGCAGTAGCCGGGAGGCCGCCGGATCGGTTGGCCGCCCAGACTTACGACGATGCCCCTGCCCGCGCGCGGCCAAAGCTACGCCTGTGGTCGTGGCTATCCGGTCGCCGCACAGGTTGCCTGGGGGCCCCGCGCCTGGCATGCCATGAGGCGCCCATCCACATCACCTATCTGCCCGAGCTACGTACGTACCTAGCTATTCCCGAGCGGTGGGACCCCCGGCCCGAAGGTCCCGCACATGACCGTATGTGCGATAGGTTTGCATCGTCCGTGCGTGGTGTTACTTGCGTAGTTACTTCCTGTCTCTAGTGTAGATCCGAGTTATTGCTGTATGTCGAGGAGGCCCCGGGCAGATAGATGCACGACTGAGTACGAGATGCAGCCGCCGTTCGGCACGGTACGAGAACCGAATGAGTGGGCTGCTGGCTCCTTTCCGTCGCGTGACAACACGCGCTGGTTGATGGGCGGATGCATCCCGAGGGAATGTCGCAATTGTCATCGAGGGATGCGGCATGCGCGGGCTTCTAAATGGGCAGAAGAATTGCTGCGGAACAGCCCAGCCCTAGCGTGCCTTGTATCTGTAGCCTGGTGTTGCCTGGAGTCAACCTGTGTTAGTGACCAACAGAAAGGAAACCCGTGCAGTGTCTCTCGACGTATATTATCAAGACGGGGACGAGCAGTACGAGCACATGTGAGCACTGGAACGGCAACAGAATTGAAGTGCGGAGACCAACAGGCCAACTCTACTGTAAGCCCAATAGTTCGTTTGATTCTCTGGGGTCCTCCAAACTAACTGCTCTTATGTCCAAAGTAGCCCTTCATATGGGGGATATTGAATGAGGGATGTGTAATTGATTTCATAATCGTATTGGGTTATCGCAGTTTACTGAATATTTGGCAAGCATGCTTTGCGTCCTCCAGCATCGCAGAGCTTCCAGTCCATCATAAGCACATCGTGAAAATGAAACATGATAATAATCGTGTACGCCCAACTGGGCCCTGCAGGGTCCCAGTGCGGTGCCCGATGTCGTCTGAAGTCTGATTCCGTACGATTTCACGTCAATGCTCAGTATTGCCCCTATACATCACAAAGCAGTTCTATAGAATGATCCCTGATTATCTGAGACGTTATGACAGCTGGGATGTAAATCCATTACGATTTATCTTCTCATCAGGTCTCATCATATACGAGCCCTGCCGTATGTGGGCCTCACCAGCAATCGGACAACCCCAGGTACAGATAAGTTATTGTGTAGACACTGTTCACTTCGTAAGAGTTTCCTCAAGGTGTCGGGATGTCTGCCTACAACGTACAACGCAAGACTACATCGGTTGAACCCTACAATCAGTGAGCTTTGAAGATATTCTTTTGTAGGTGGATAGTGTTTCAATGACAGACTTTCAAACATCAACGGAAACTAAACAGAATCAGACAACACCATCGGCCCGCCCGCCGTGACCATCTGTCAAAATCAACGACTTAACAAAACGTTACCTGACTGGTCAACCTCTTTCGTAAATCGATTATTAGTCTGTATGACTTCAATGTCACTGAAACATGTTTTCCGTTCTGTTCTTTGCGAACTGCCGCCGTACAATCACGATGCCGGATTCACATTCGGGCGACATGCTTGTTAAGAGCTACGCCCATGTTGTTGCCCACAAGTAAGACAATGTAACTGTGCTTTACCAACCTTACATTTTGATCATACACAAAATTAGTCCGCACGGGCGGAACCAATCATGCAAGATATATGCAATATGATAGTCTATTAATGATATGTTTTAAATTATTGTTTACTGGGCTTCTTCATGATCAGTTACGCTTCCCCGACACAACGTCTTGGTAGTTTCAGCAGTTCCTCCCGAACCCTGTCTTTGGGCAAATATATTGTTCTTGATCATCTTACAGAATTTTACATACGTCAAGTTGCTTCCAACGCAGCCGCAGCTCTGAGCCAGCCCGGTCGATGGCGCACCCGCCGGATAGGCCTTCACCAAATAACGCGGGCGGTGAGGCGTGCAACGCTTCACCGGCAACCTCACGGGCGGGTCAGGAGGTTTCTTCTCTAGTGGATTGCGCTGTGTCTGGCTCGCGAGGGGCACCAGCTTGCTCGTCGTTCGCGACCGCCGACCGCCGTCCGCGACGGGCGGTGCGGATCTCGTTCACGCGGTCCCCTGGAATCGCCACGCCGGACTCAAACGATCCTGCACATCACAGCCTTCGGATCTCCCGATGCACAGCAGGCGATGTCAGGTTGCGTAACGGCCGCGCGCGTGCGCATCAGCCACCACGACATGCCTTCCACGGTTTGGTCCTGTGGGCGGCGCTGCTGGCGGTGCTGCAAAGCTGCACCGCCGTTGCAGAACCGCGGCCGGAGAGACAGCTACCGGCATCCGGCGGAGGCACGGGCGCCGCACGCAGCTTACTGGCAGAGGGCCAGTCGTACGGGGAGGACTGGCAGGTGTCACTCCCGGACGACCTTTTCGCATCCCTCGTCAGCAGGTGGGTGCGCGGGGGCACACACCCACAGACCGTCTGGCGCTCCGTGTCTGCGCACATTCCCCACCAGTGCACACAAATTTGCATGCGTCCGGGCCTGGGCGGTTGTGGGTGGGCTTCTTGTTGCACACACATTTGCGTGCGTGTTCGCGTCGTGTGGCTCTCTTTTTCGGGTAAATGTTCCAAAGGGGACCCTTGATGCCTGTGTGACTCTGAAGGCGCACACGCCGGGGGTCCAAGGCATATATACATGCCGGGGGTCGGTTGTGCTGTGATACCCAGCAACAGTGAATGTCCTGTGGTGGGGGTTACGTATTCGAAAGGTCCCCCGGCCCCCGCGGGATCAGATGGAGTCGGACCCGCCGCTCCAGCATGCCAAGGCCTTTGCGGGCTTCAGGCGTTGGATTCTTGAAAGACCCGTAGAGCAGAGCAGAGCAGCGCAGGGCAGGGCAGGGCTCCGTGAGCACTGAGCCACCACCGCACACAGCTGTTGCGCAGCCAGCAATACCAGCGCCCCTAGACATCCCTCCCGCTTCCCGGGCTGCCAGGGGCTGATCGGCTGTTGCTTCATGTTGGGCAACCGCGCGGGTTGTGTGGAGTAGGGAGGGCAGCGTGTATGAGTGCGTTGGCCCGTGGAACCTCCCGTACCATCCCGTACAGACTGTTGTAGCGGCAGTGGGTCGAGGGGATTGCACTTACTTGGTGCCATGTTGATGAGACCCTAGGGTTCCATTTGAAGTACCTTGGTCGAAGAGATCGCAGCCGTGGCCTCGTTTCCACTTCCGCTGGGCGTGCGCCTGTCGGTGGTCCTTTGTCGCGCTTACCAGCATTATCTTGCAACAGGGGCCGAACCCTTGATCTTACGTCGTCTGTACGTACCGGTGATGCACCCCTGCCTGCATGCGCCTTCGCAGCAACCAACTTAGCACGGCGGCGAGGGCGGCGTTGGCCGGATCAACAAGGGAGGTGGCAGGAGGTGAGTGAATATGTGGAAGGCACCAGGTACACCTGTCACCGAGTCAGTTCAGGATGCGTCACCGTTTGACGATGGGGTTTGATGATCTGATGGGATGTAGCTTTTGCATGGGCACGTGTTCGTCGGCTGCAGCGTCGCTGGAAGAGCGGCATGACGATGTTTCGGGAAGTCCGCGCGATTGGATCATGCCGACAGCAGCTGGCCACTGCTGTAGACTGAAGCCGGCCCGGCGGTTGGTTCCCGTCAGTTGCACATGTTGCGGTAGGCGGGCCCGGATCGCCCGATAGAATTTGCATGGATTAAATGTGGTTTTATTGTTTTTGAACTCTGCCAGAATGCCATGGATCGGCCCTTTGACAGCGCCGAGCGTGCCACAGCAGGATAAGAATTCTGGATGGTAGATTTAAAAATAACGTACGAAAATAAAAATGAAATGTATTCAATTTGAGAGCCCTGTTTGTAGTTTGCGGCGTTGCTAAAAGGTTCTGCGTCGAACCAGCGTTCGGCATCGTGTGTCGTTTTCATTTATAAGATGCGACCAGAGGCGTTTGCATTCAGATCTCTTTGCCGAGATGGCAGAAACACCAAGATAGGCGGTGGTTGATTGTGATGTTACCGGATTCACTCGACTGCCGTAGTGTGATTAGACTTGTCTACACTCTTTGCTTTTGGGGGGCAGTGTTTGAGATGCCACAGTGCGGTGTAACTTAATCGGATTGCCCCTTGAAATTCACCACATCATTCGTGAAACGCTCTCCAGGGCAGGTGACACACGTGCACGTGTTATTCGCCGCCATTACGTCACCCAATGGCGAGGTGCCGCGGCTCTAGGCAGCCACAGAAGGGCCGCTCCCTTTTCACCTCCCGCTACCCAAATCTCCCACGCCAAGCGTGACCACCCCTTGTACATGGACCAGGACCTTCGGTACCCGTTGACAGTCTTTCCAAGTAAAATGTCTTGCTGGCCGTCTCCTCCACGGCTCCTTCAACGCTGAACTGGACCTTCCGGCTCAGAATATTACTCATGTGCTGCACCCCTCCTCCAACAGACCTGGGCTCGCCGCAATGCACGATAACGCGCCTGGCCTCCGCAAGTGGTGGAATGGCTGCGGCCGTCAGCGCTGCGGTGGGGACCGTGTTCCCACAGGTCGGCCCCAGCGGCGGCGTCTTTCCCGCCGGCGTCAGGTATGCAACTCGCATTATGTCGGGCTCTCGGGCAGGACCTGAGGAGCATGTTCCTCAGCACTTCCGTAGATACCTGCAGATTGGGCCGAGTCGTCGGATGGACTTCGGCGGGGTTTCGTACATTTCACTTTGGGGGCTTTCAAGTTTCAACCAATTCGGCTGGCGCTCCCTAGATCGCCTGCCGGGTTTACTGCCATTCGTCCTCCTTCGACATCCCAACGCGCGCTCCGGGACATCATTGATCCGTCATTCGCTCATCCAGCCTGTGCCGGTGCCGGATTGTGTGGTTGCCCGCCCGTGTGCCTGCCCATCCTGCCCATCCTGCCCATCCTGCCCATCCTGCCCATCCTGCCCATCCTGCCCATCCTGCCCATCCTGCCCATCCTGCCCATCCTGCCCATCCTGCCCATCCTGCCCATCCTGCCCCTGCCTGCCCATCCTGCCCCTCCCGCCCTGCCTGCCTGCCTGCCTCCCAGCTATCCGGCAAGCTCTGAAGGAACCGACTGCGGTTGCGGGTCGTCGTCGTACAACGTGTATTGGGGCCTGGACGTGGCGCTTGGGAGCAGGTGCGTCGAAAATCCAATGATGAAGCAAATGTGGATCCAAGTTCCAATTTGGATTTGCAAATGGGATATGGAGTTTCATATGGGATCCAAGAATTCCAATTTGGATCCCAAAGGCGCACTTGCATCAGGTTCACACGCTGTACACATGGCCTTACAGCCTTCCCCAGGCGTCCGGGCTCTTCAAAGTCCCCAAGCGCCCATAGTGGTAGGCCACAATACAAATAGGTTGCTCTTGCCTGGACCACGCCCTGAACCACGCCCGGTTCGCGGCTGGGCTCAGGGGAACAGGGGCCGTGCCACCCCCCGCCGTCAAGAAAAACAGCGGCTCCGCAAAAGAGCCGTGCCGACCCCCGCCGTCAAGAAAGACAGCGGCTCCGCAAAAGAGCCGTGCCACCCCCGCCGTCAAGAAAGACAGCGGCTCCGCAAAAGAGCCGTGCCACCCCCCGCCGTCAAGAAAGACAGCGGCTCCGCAAAAGAGCCGTGCCACCCCCCGCCGTCAAGAAAGACAGCGGCTCCGCAAAAGAGCCGTGCCACCCCCCGCCGTCAAGAAAGACAGCGGCTCCGCAAAAGAGCCGTGCCACCCCCGCCGTCAAGAAAGACAGCGGCTCCGCAAAAGAGCCGTGCCACCCCCCCAAGAAAGACAGCGGCAAAAGAGCCGTGCCACCCCCGCCGTCAAGAAGACAGCGGCTCCGCAAAAGAGCCGTGCCACCCCCCGCCGTCAAGAAAGACAGCGGCTCCGCAAAAGAGCCGTGCACCCCCGCCGTCAAGAAAGACAGCGGCTCCGCAAAAGAGCCGTGCCACCCCCCCGTCAAGAAAGACAGCGGCTCCGCAAAAGAGCCGTGCCACCCCCGCCGTCAAGAAAGACAGCGGCTCCGCAAAAGAGCCGTGCCACCCCCGCGTCAAGAAAGACAGCGGCTCGCAAAAGAGCCGTGCCACCCCGCCGTCAAGAAAGACAGCGGCTCCGCAAAAGAGCCGTGCCACCCCCCGCCGTCAAGAAAGACAGCGGCTCCGCAAAAGAGCCGTGCCATCCCCCGCCGTCAAGAAAGACAGCGGCTCCGCAAAAGAGCCGTGCCACCCCCCGCCGTCAAAAAAGACAGCGGCTCCGCAAAAGAGCCGTGCCACCCACCCACCCGGGGTAGGGCTATGGATTTGCGCAACCCGCCCGCCACAGCGCCGTACGGTGGGGCCGTGGGGATGACCCGAACTAGCCGGACTGTCGGAGCCGCGTGGTGGACTTCAGAGTGTGTGGCGCCGCTACAACAAATAAATCATTTTGACCCCCGTCACCAACCCCACACCGCCACTCGGTAATCTTTCCCACCACCTCTTAGACGACCATCCAGGGCCTCCCACTCACCCGTACGGCATACCTGTACGACACATTATCATCATCTCCAGCAGCCATGCAGCACGCCCGCTCGCCGCCCCTACCTCCGGCCCCAGGCAGTTCTACACGTTCGAGTTGCTCCCTCGGGCCAGCCGCGCCGCGCCCTCCCCCGCCGCAGCCCCCCTGGAGCCCCCCGGCCTGCTGGCCATCCAGCTGGACCCAGCCCGGGCCGCCGCCTGCTACAAACCTGACCCGGCGGCGCTGGTGCGGCCCGGCAGCCTGGGCAAGCCCTTCAGGGGAGGCGTCTCGTTCCTTCCCACCGACCCATGGGTCCTCAGCGGGTTTCTGGGTCAGGTGCCGGCCTTCCTGGGTGAGTCAGCAGTACGGCAAATCGGCAATCGTAGAAAGGCGCATCAAATGCGAATGCTCGCCTGATGAGGAACGGTGGGAGGCGCCACCCTCCATAAGACACAGATTGTGGTTGTGATGGGTGACTTGGGAAGTGCAACCTTGAAGCGCTGCTTTCCTAAATAACAACCGGTCGCCCGCCCTCTTGGCCCCTGCCCCTTTCCTACACTGCTGCCTGCTAGCTCATAACCCCTAAACCCTAAACCCGCATCTCGGGCGCAGGCTATACCTCAAACGCTCCCTGGAGCCCGCTGCAGCTGACGCTCAACCTGACTGACCTGCGGGTGCGGCTGACGGAGGCGGCGGTGGCGGCGGCGACTGCGGACGGCCCGGCGCCGCCGCCCCACGGAACCGTCGCTGCCGCTGCTGCTGCTGCGGCGGCGGCGGCGGACCCCGTGGCGGGGGGCGTGTTCCTGATGGGCAAATGCGACGGACTCGCACTTCAGGACATCTGTACGACAAAGACTAAATCGGACAGCGCCGCCACGTCGTGCCTTGTTGCGACCTTCTCGGCGGCGGGCGCGGCAGCGGCGGCGGCGCCGCCGCCGCCGCCGGCGGTGTGCCACAGCGTCCTTCCATTGACTGCCGCACAGCCACCGCCGTTGGCGGGCGCTGTAGTGCAACCGCCGCCGCCGCTGCCGCCGGCGTCGTCGCCACCGCTGCCGTTGCAACAAACCGGACCGCCGCCGTCGCCGCAGGCCAAGCCGTCGTTGGCGCTTGTCCCGCCATTGAAACCGCCGCCTGGAGCTATGGCGTCTGCGCCGCCGCCGCCGCCGCCGCCGCGGCCACGAGTTCCGCGGTCGCCTCGAGGGCCGATGGCGCCCAGATCCCCGCGCCCGCCTCGGCCGTCGCCTCCGTCACCGCCGTCGCCGCCGCCGTCGCCGCCGCCGATGCTGCCTGTGCGACGACCGCCTCCAGCCCGCTCTCCGCCGCCAAGTCGCTCACCCCCACCGCGGCCGCCAAACCCGCCACCGTCGCCACCGTCGCCGCCGTCGCCAGGGCCGCCGCCACCAGCGCCACACCTGCCGTCGCCAGGGCCGCTGCCGCCGTCGCCGCTTCCGCCGCAGCCCATACTAACCCCACGGCTGTCGCCAATGTCCCCGCCGCCATCGCCCCCGCCGCCATCGCCACCACCGCCGTCACCACCGCCGCTGTCATCGCCACCGCCGTCGCCACCGCCGCGGTCGTCACCGCCGCCGCTATCACCGCCGCCGCGTTCATCGCCGCCGCAACTGTCACCATCACCGCCGCCGTCGCCGTTGGCATCGCCGCCGCCACCCGCGCCGCTACCGCGGTCACCATCGCCGCCACCCCTATCCCAGCCGCCACCAGCCTTAGCGCCATCACCGCCGTCAAGACCACCGTCTCCAAACCCCGCGGCGCAGCCGCCTCGACATCCACCGCCACCACCTCCAATGCCGCCACCGCAGTCGGTCACCTCGCCATCATCGTCGTTGAGTCCACCGCCGCCGTCGCCGCCTCCGCCATCACGGTCTCCACCGTCACATGAACCAGAGCCATCCAAGTCGCTGCCGTCGCGCCCTCCTGCTGCGCTACCTCCAACCCCGCCATCGACCATTTCTTCGCCACCGCCGTCATCGGCGCCGTCAACGCAGCAGGGCCCATCACCTGCTCCCGTGCCGCCGATGTCATCGCAGCCGCCGTCGCCGACTACGCCATCGCTGTCACCACATTCAGCATCGCCGCCACTGCCGTCGCCGCCCGCCGCGCTGCCGTCGCCGCCAGCCTCGTCGCCGCCAGCTTCATCGCCGCCAGCCTCGTCACCGTCGCCTCAAGCCTCGTCACCGTCGCCGCCAGCCTCGTCGCCGCCAGCCTCGTCACCGTCGCCGCCAGCCTCGTCGCCGCCAGCCCGTCGCCGCCAGCCTCGTCGCCGCCAGCCTCGTCGCCGCCAGCCTCGTCGCCGCCAGCCTCGTCGCCGCCAGCCTCGTCGCCGCCAGCCTCGTCGCCGCCAGCCTCGTCGCCGCCAGCCTCGTCGCCGCCAGCCTCGTCGCCGCCAGCCTCGTCGCCGCCAGCCTCGTCGCCGCCAGCCTCGTCGCCGCCAGCCTCGTCGCCACCAGCCTCGTCGCCGCCAGCCTCATCACCGCCAGCCTCGTCACCGTCGCCGCCAGCCTCGTCGCCGCCAGCCTCGTCGCCGCCAGCCTCGTCATCGCCGCCATCCTCGTCGCCGCCAGCCTCATCGCCGCCAGCCTCGTCGCCGCCAGCCTCGTCGCTGCCAGCCTTATCGCCGCCAGCCTCGTCGTCGCCGCCAGCCTCGTCGCCGCCAGCCTCGTCGCCGCCAGCCTCATCGCCGCCAGCCTCGTCGTCGCCGCCAGCCTCGTCGCCGCCAGCCTCGTCGCCGCCATCCTCATCACCGCCAGCCTTGTCGCCACGAGCCTCGTCGCCGCCAGCCTCGTCACCGTCGCCGCCAGCCTCGTCGCCGCCAGCCTCGTCGCCGCCAGCCTCGTCGCCGCCAGCCTCGTCGCCGCCAGCCTCGTCGCCGCCAGCCTCGTCGCCGCCAGCCTCGTCGCCGCCAGCCTCGTCGCCGCCAGCCTCGTCGCCGCCAGCCTTGTCGCCGCCAGCCTCGTCGCCGCCAGCCTCGTCGCCGCCAGCCTCGTCGCCGCCAGCCTCGTCGCCGCCAGCCTCGTCGCCGCCAGCCTCGTCGCCGCCAGCCTCGTCACCGCCAGCCTCGTCGCCGCCAACCTCGTCGCCGCCAGCCTCGTCACCGCCAGCCTCGTCGCCGCCAGCCTCGTCGCCGCCAGTCTCGTCGCCGCCAGCCTCGATAATATCACCTCCATCTTCGTCAGCGCCGCCGCCGTCGCCATCATTGCCGCCGCGGCCATCGCTGCCAGTCTTGTCGCCGTCACCGCCGCCGCTGTCGCCGCCAGCCTCGTCGCCGTCTCACACGCCGACGCCGCCATTGCCATCGACAACCCAACCACCAACCTCAGTGGGGGCTTCCCCTCGTTTTCCGTCGCCTCTATTCCCACCAACATCCCTCCAGCCCTCTCCGCCTCCACAAACCTCTCCGCCTCCACAAACCTCTCCACCTCCACAAACCTCTCCGGGACCCTCGCGGCCGCCTCTGCCGCTGGAGGCCGCCTTACCGCCGCCAACTGCTCAACCGCCGCGGCCGCCGGCGCCTGCGCCCGTGAGCGCGCTTCCGCCCGCAACGGCACTCCAACCACCTCAACCGTCTACAGCCACGCCGCCGGCGCCGCCGGCGCCCATGGCACGGCCGCCTCAACCGTCCCCGCCACCATCCGACCAGCCTCCGGTCGCGGCGCCAGGGCCGTCGCCTCAGCCGCGCCCGACGCCCTCCAACGCTACGTCGCCGACGCCCGCGCCTACGCCCACGCCAAAGGCCGCACCGACGGCGCCGGTAGCACACGAACCACCTTCGACGCCACCCCGTGGGCCAAAAAGGCCCAAGCCGCCCAAGACACGGTCGCCGCAGACGTCGCCGGACGCCCCCCTGGAGCCTTTCGCCCCGCCGTCGCCGCCGCGGCCGCGGCGACCCCTCAAGCCCGTCGCGCCCAATCGGCCGCCGACGCCCCCACGCCCGCCCGCGCCGCCGCGGCCGCCGTCACCGCCGTCGCCGCGGCCGCCGCCGCGCCCTCGGCCGCCGCCACCATTCGCGGCGCAGAGGGAGACGCCTTCCATTGTCGTACAACCACGGCCGTCGCCGCCGCCGCGACGGCCTCGGCCGCCGCCGGGCCCGCCGCTGTGGCCAGGCGCCGGGGACATCGGCCCGGGGGCGCCGCTGCTGCCGTACGACGACGGCATGGAGCCGCCGTCGGCGCCGGGGACCCCTCCTAGCGTAGACGGTGGGTCTCTTGCCTCCGCCCTACCACCCATGTTTCCAATGCGCTTGGCTCTTGTTTCCATTTGCGATCCCGCAACGGTTCTTGCTTGATGACGTTCCTTCCCGTTTGCGCTACCGGCAATTCGTAGCACACGCGAATCTGTGACCTCCAGGGCATATAGTTCTGTGTTCCATTCAGAGCTGTTGCTGTGTACCGTATCCGCTGCTGACGGCGAAATACCAACAAACCACACCTGGCACTCTTCACCGCCACCTCCGCCACCTCCGCTACCTCCGCCACCTCCGCTACCTCCGCTACCTCCGCCACCTCCGCTACCTCCGCCACTTCCGACACCTCCGACACCTCCGACACCTCCGAAACCTCCGAAACCTCCGACACTGGCCATTGACCGCCGACCCGCCCCCAACGACCCGCCCTCCCGCCCCCGCAGATTACCCGACCTGCAGGGTCAGCCCCAGCGGCATCGTGTATACGGTCGGCGACAAGTTCCCGTACGGCACCTTCCACTCGAGCGTGTGCGGCTGCGACGCGTCGCCGTACGACCTGCGGTTCGGCCCCGACATCCGATCCAACGGCATGGACTTCTACACCTTCCGGCTGTACCCCAAGCCCTGCAATGAGAGCATCTTGATCGACGGACAGCCCGTGTGCGAGTGAGTGGTGGGGCATGAGGGAGGCGCGTGGAGGTGGGTGGTTGGAACAGCACACCCCGACCCGGAGACACACATAGGTGGTGTGGGTGGTGGGTGTAGGTGGTGTAGGTGGTGGGTGTAGGTGATGGGTGTAGGGGCGGGGTAGTTAAATGTTCAATACTCATCAAAAGCAGTGTGGGATGGGCCACGCAGGCCAGGAGGGCGAGTGGGCGGGGGGTTCAGGTGGTGGGGACACGGGACCAGCAGTGTCGCGCAGGCAGGCAGGCAGGCAGGCAGGCCAGAACCGTCACTTTTGTGCGGCCTGGGTATCCACATCGTCCGGAACCCGGCGGGCGGGGGTTCCAGTGGCAGTCCGAGGCTGGGCCTTAATGGATGCGCACTGAGCTGGGTTGGTGATTAGATTTTTTGGATTCATGATCTTGGTGACCTTGGGTCGATGACCTTTGATATTGGATCCATGATCTATGATATTGGATCCTGATTCCTGGATTCTGGGCAAACACAGCCAAAAGCCAACAGCGAGGTGTAAACCGGGTAGTTACCCCCCCCCCAACGTTGCCCTGGCCGGCTGCTGCTGCGCGCAGTCTGATCCGGAACTCGGTCAACAAGCTGGCGTTCCGATTGACGACGACCTCCGCGGTCTGCTTCAATAGCACGGACGCCACGATTGACAAGGCGCAGAACTGGAGGTACGTTGAACATCACGGCTTATCAATGACCTAGCTTCTGGGAGGTTCTGGAAGGTTTGCGGAACCGCCTGGACCTACCCTACCCTACCCTACCTACCCTGCCTACGGACCTACCCACTCTACCCACCCGCCCGCGCGCACGCCCGTTCACCCGCTCTTAGCTCGCCCGCCCCCACGTCGCGCCGCCGCCACCGCAGAGGGGTTCGCTTCTGGAATGACTCGATGGTGGACGACGCGGGACCCTGGCTGCAGGCGCGTGCAGGTACGTGGCAGGCGGGACGGGACGGGACGGGGACGGGACGGGACGGGACGGGACGGGACGGGACGGGACGGGACGGACGGGGGGACGGGGACGGGACGGGACGGGACGGGACGGGACGGACGGGACGGGACGGGACGGGACGGGACGGGACGGACGGACGGGACGGGACGGGACGGGACGGGACGGGACGGGACGGGACGGGACGGGACGGGACGGGACGGGACGGGACGGACGGGACGGGACGGGACGGGACGGGACGGGACGGGACGGGACGGGACGGGACGGGACGGGGACGGGACGGGACGGGACGGGACGGACGGGACGGGACGGGACGGGACGGGACGGACGGGACGGGACGGGACGGGACGGGACGGGACGGGACGGACGGGACGGGACGGGACGGGACGGGACGGGACGGGACGGACGGGACGGGACGGGACGGGACGGGACGGGACGGACGGGACGGGACGGGACGGGACGGGACGGGACGGGACGGGACGGACGGGACGGGACGGGACGGGACGGACGGGACGGGACGGACGGGACGGGACGGACGGGACGGGACGGGACGGGACGGGACGGGACGGGACGGGACGGGACGGGACGGGACGGGACGGGACGGGACGGGACGGGACGGGACGGGACGGGACGGACGGGACGGGACGGGACGGGACGGGACGGGACGGGACGGGACGGGACGGGACGGGACGGGACGGGACGGGACGGGACGGGACGGGACGGGACGGGACGGGACGGACGGGACGGGACGGGACGGGACGGGACGGGACGGACGGGACGGGACGGGACGGGACGGGACGGGACGGGACGGGACGGGGGGGAGGGACGGGGACGGGCGGGACGGGACGGGACGGGACGGACGGGACGGGACGGGACGGGACGGGACGGGACGGGACGGACGGGACGGGACGGGACGGGACGGGACGGGACGGACGGACGGGACGGACGGGACGGGACGGGGACGGGACGGGACGGGACGGGACGGGACGGGACGGGAGGTACGCACGCGGGACGGGACGCGACGGACCCGGGCCGGGCGGGTTTACCGCTGCCACGTCTACCGTATGCGGTGTGATGCCGTATGGTTTGAATGCGCCACGAGAAGGCGGATGGGTGTCTGTCATTATCTTTCTCCCCCTGTTTCTCAACCCAGTTCCTTACAGATTAGGATGGATAGACAGGCAGACAGGCGGACGGAGGGACGGAAGGAGGCACGGAGGAATGGGACGGACGTACGGTTCTGGTGGTCACCCGGGAAAAGCAGGCCGTTCACCGCACGCCGCCGTCTGTGCACATGCCAACCCTGTCGTCCTTTCGTCCAACCTTGTACGAGAGAGCCGCACCGCTCCGCCGCCGCCGCCGTGTGCTCCGCAGGGTTCACCAACACACGGCGCCACATCGAGCTGTACGTGTACGGCCTCAAGGTGGGTTGTTCGTTGTACGGTAGTGCTTCCGGCACCAAGGCTTGGTGCCGTAAAACAGACGCGTCTTCATGCAACTGAATTGATGTTGCTCCGAGTGGTCATCATCGGCGACAGTGTTATTATTATTCAGGATGTTACAGCGGACCCCGCGGGTCATCGGTGACAGCCATCGGCGACAGTGCTGTGCTTTGCCGCACTCTGCCGCCACACGTCAGCCAGTGCGTCTGTGGCGCTCACCTCAGGCCGGGGAACCTCAGGCAGCCTCACAGCGACGACGTGGCACGTCCCGAACGCGCCGTGGTTGTGGGTTACATGCTGTCGGTCTGGCACGTGCGACTCGGCGCCGTGGGATCGTTCCGTAGTCCGTACTGTACTGCGGCTTGGCAGCGGTGCCGTCCCAACCCAGGGGCAAGCTGGGGCATTTCTGCTCGATGCGCCTCCCCCATAACTGCTGATCCCTCGCCTTAAGGGCTGTGACTAAGAGCCTTGGAAATCCTCTACCGGTCAGCCCGCCGATGTACGGCAGCGGCACCGACCGGCCGTAGTTACGGGCGGGCAGGCGGGCGGGCAGGCGGGCAGGTGGGTGCGAGGACGGACGGGCTCTGCGAGACCTGCCGCAGCCCCCGTCACCATCCTCTTGAAGTTAAGTTTGTCGCCCTTCCGCCGTCTCTCCCTCCCCTCTCTATCCCCTTGCTGTCCCCTGATTGCGGTCCGCCCTTTCGGTACCGGTACCGTTCACCCACCATCGCAGGAGGGGGATTACACAGCCGGCACGTTCATGATGCTCAAGTGCAAGCAGCTCGGCTCCTTCAAGAGCATGTGTATGGGCGCCGACGACGGCAACTGCATCTATTCGTACGTCGACACGCCCGGCCACCGCTTCGTGTCCGTGTGCCGGCCCCGGGGCCTCCTCTGACCGGCTGCCCTAGGGTTCACTTCGTGGGGAATCAGCAAGCGGGGCGCTGGCCTGTGCCCGCACGGCCACAGCCCGCCTTGTTTGATGTGCCAGAAGGTCTACAAACGGATGTACTGATGTGTTCAGAGAGTTGTGATGTTGGGGATGGCTTGGGGATGGCTTGGGGGTGGCTTGGGGGTGCGCAGCTGGTGGGTGGGCAAAGTGAGTCCTGGGGGGCGTGGCGAACCGCTGAAGTGAGATGCGGCAGTGCGGAAGCCAGTGAATGGAAATGTCCCAAGGGGCTGCGGATGCCTCCGGAGCAATTCGCGCTGAACAGACACGTCAGGAAGCCAGGAAGGCGCAGGAAACGCTCTTTCTGGGAGAGTAATCGGAAATAGTGGGGTACGGGCTCGGCCTTGAGAGGTACAGCGGTGTACGGCAGCATGTGGCGGGTGGGCCGTGGCCGCCAGAAACATGTGGCCGCAGCTGTGTGAAGCGGTATCGGCCAGGGAACGGCTGCGAAAGCACGTGCCCCGCGAGGGACAGCAGGGAGCGGGATTGATTCTTTGCTTTTGGGTCGCACATGGGGCAGGAGCTTTGTTTTGGTGCATATCTGTGTGATTTGGTACATGCTTCTCTCTTCGTCTCTCTCTTTCTTTCTCTTCGGAATCCCCGCCGCCCCGACTCAACCGATCCGTACTGGCGGCACCAATTTTGCACCGGGTGTATGCCTCGGCTCAGGACGCCGCACGGTGGATTCGATCCGCTGGCAGCTGGCGGGGGATAACGGCTTCGGCGGGGGATAGGGTAACGGTGTTGATAGCCTGAGGTGAGATGTGGATAACTGAGGTAGATTGTACGGCAATACGTGTGGCGAAAACCTTGCCGCGCGCCAGACCCTCTACCATCGCGCAAGGAAACACGCCCTGGCATGGCCCATCTGGGTGTTCTTCAGTGCGTCAGTTGTAACAATATCATCGCCCAGCTCAAACTGGGTCCGGGTTGTAAAGAGAGGTTCAGTTAGTTGACTGGGTAATGATGCGCGGGAGCCTAGGGGCGAGCCGGCGCTCCAGATAATCTTCAGATGGACTGCTCAGCACATCCACGTCCACGTCCACGCAGAATAAGTGCACCTCCACGCATGATGACTGCCGCGCCGCTGTCAGCCGTCGCTCGTGAACATGCGGGCTGCGGCATACCATATGGCAGGGTGACAACATCTCGCTAGGAACCTGGGAGCCAAGGTCGCTAGGTGGCCAAGGTCCAGGCCAGGCTGGACTGCGCGCGGGCGCACCGAATAGCTTCAGCGTGCCGTGCCGTACCGTGCCGTACCGCGCGCGACAGCACGAATAACGTAGCTACGGTAGCGTAGGTCGTGTGCCCGGGCCTGTGCGGACGCCAAACTGTACCCCTGTCCACCCAACAGGGCCCGCCCGCCCGTGGAGGCCCGCGACGGCACCGGCGTCCCCAGCAACCGCCACCCGAGACGCGACCAGATCAAAAAACAAACCAGCTACAGTGTGCACAAGAGCGCTAGAAAACACACACACACACCTGCTTTCGCAATGGCGTCGCGGTGTCCGCAGTTCCAAACACGCACGCAATCTCAGTGCGGAACACAAAACGTATTCACAGTCACGTACACGCACAAACACACACGTTGGCGGGTTTCGACGCTGAACATATACACACATAGACGCACGCACCCCGTTAACAAGGCACGTGTGTGTGTGTGTGTATGACTGTATGTGCCATGAACGACGATTCAAAGTAAAACGAGGTCACCAAGAGGCCGAGGCGGCGGCAGCATGTGATCACAGGTGCCGTCACATTGCGGGGGCCAAAACCCAAACCCCCAAACATACTCACACAAACCACCGCCCTCTCCACAAATGCCGTAAAGTCTCGATACAACCATATGACCACCCTGATTCAAAGGTCCCCGGCAAGCCTCCGTAACGACACTGGCCCGATTGTCGCCAGACGACTACGACACGGGCGGGCGATACTGTTCCCCCGACGCCCAAACCCACATGCCGTACACCAGGCGCCGTACAAGTGCACCAACTCGCGACCCGGCCCGGCCACCTCGCAGGTCGCGATGGCCTCTGCGGCGCGGCGAGGCGGGGCGGGGCGAGCAAACAAACCGTCTCTTCGACACCGGCGCCCAGCACCGGGCGCTGCGGGTGACCTGGCACCCACACACACACACACACAAATGCTCCGATGAATGACGTCATCACGACGACCCAAACGCGACCCGACCCCACCCGACCTGAGCAAGGGCTGCATGGGCCTTCCCCCCACGCGCCCCGCTGGCCTGCCGCTCCGCAACGGAGCGAGTAACCCTAGAGGAGGGAAACGAGCACTCGCCGATGCCACACAGATGGCTGACCACGAGACCAGCAGGCGCCAGGCACCGCCACACGGGCAGCAGCAGCACACGTCGCGGGCGTATCCATAACGGCGGAGGGAGGAGCCATGGCCGAGGGCAGGCGACAGGCGGGCCGCGGGCCGTGGGTGTGTTGAAGTAGTGGTGACAGCTGTGACACGGGTATGTGGGGCCATCGGCTGCGCGCCACGTCAAGCGCCACCGCAATCCTCGTCAGCAAAACACGGCGCGACGGTATTCCTCTCGCTTTGCGACACGGCCCTTCTTGGCCCCGCGTCGACTCGGGGACCGCGCCCTGGCCGTGTGCGCTAGCATGATCGAGGCCGCGTGCCCGCGCAGACTGCACCCCATCCCGCCCGAGCATGCCAGGCACCCGTGCCTCCCTTCGTACCCGGCCCCCGACCCTGGGGTAGGAAAGCTGCTTTCCCCCCTCTCCCCGACACACGCACACACAGGCCAGGCCCGGTCAGATATGTAACACACACACACACAACGCAAACACACCCTAACGGTTTCCCAAACTTGCGATGGCGCGCAGTCTTCCCCCGGCGCCTGACTGCGCGGCGCTCAACGCCGGCTCCTGTCGGCCGAGCTGCCTCCAGCCTTGCGCTCCTTGTCCCCCCGCGCCCCGCCTGGTACCTGGTACCCGGTACCCGGCATCCGACCCAACGCAGCACCCCGGTCCGGCAGGACGGGCCATGCTTGACGGACCCACGCAACCCTACGGACCTACACCTACACCTACATCGTCGCACGCCAGCACCTGGCGAGGCAAATAACTGGTGGGCACCACATACATAAGGGACGGCGGGAACACACGCGTGCACCAACGCATCACCACCAGCACCAGCACCAGCACCCGTACGAGCAGCGTAATTACGATCCCCACCGCCATCATTACCACCGTGGGCGGCCGCGCCGTGGGGCAGGACTTGTAGGTAACCGTGGGGCAGGACATGAGGGCAAGAGTCGCGTGCTGCAAATGCGTGGTGCCGGGTCCCCGCGGGCAGCTTCCCGTGGCTTCCAAGGCCCTCCAGGTTCCCCTGGACGTGGGCCCTGGGCGTGGGCTCAGGACTGCTCAGGACAACATGGGGGGCAGCTGTCGTGGACACCAGCCGGACACCCAGGTGGCGAATACCGACCACTCGCTAGGCCGCCTGCCACCACACCTGGCGACAACCCATCACGCGCGAGCCCCGCAGGCCGCCGAGGCCGTCGCCCGCCACCCTCCTCGCCCTCCTCGCCCCTCGCGGCCTCATATACGGGATGGCCCTGGGATGGCACACGGCGGCCGCCTCGGCCGGCGCTATGCACATATATCATGTACCTGTATGGACTTCACCTCCGCCCCCGCGCAGACAGGAGGACGCTTCCCCCTTGAGCAGACAAGTGGACGTCTGCGCCCCCGGCCCAAATATAGTTCTGTAGAGGTATTCTGGTGGCGGGGGGCGAGCCACATGGACCTGTCCAGGGCCCCTCGCCCACCTCGCCACCTGAGGTGGGAAACCCGCCGTGCCAACAAGAAGCCGCGTGCCCTCGGCCTTGTTTGCCCCGGCCGCATCAGCAGCTCCTCTTGTTTTCAGTGCAACGTGCGTGAGACCCCTTGCCGGGTGCCGCCGCAACCCCGTCAGTGCTAAGGACACGAGCAGACGGACAGACAGCTAGACAGACAGGTAGACAGACAGGTAGACAGACAGGTAGACAGACAGCTAGACAGACAGCCGGACAGGCAGGCGCATGGACAAACGGACAGAGGCGAACGACCGACCGACCGACGAACGAAAACGCCCCCCTTCCCCTCCCCCCCCCAGGGGAATCACCCGTCGACACAGACGCCACCACCAGCACGAATCTGCACCCCATCGGGATGCCCGGTCACGCGGCAGATACCGGGACGCTGCGGGATGCCCGGGATGCCCGGGATGCCGCCGCCGCCATCATCGGACATGGTGACCCTTCCACTGGGGCGCATGAGCGCCAGCCCAATACCACACACGTCAACGATACGGCGGCTCCGGAACCCCCTGGGTCACTGACTTGCGCCACACCCCCAAACTGACGGACGGACGGACGGACCGGCTCCGCTGTCTGTCTAACTCCAAGGTCAAGGCCTAAGTATCCGCTTGTCATGGAACAGGTAAGCAGTGCGGTCCCCGGGCCGGGCCGCGGAGACCGGAGCTCAAACCCTGGAGACAGGCGTAGGGCCGCGGGCCCGCGTGTGCCCTTCACCCGGGGGGGGGGAGGCCTGCGTGCCTCAAGAAGCGCTGCAGCCTACATATACACCCTGTGCCCGCGCGCGCGCACGCGCGGGACCCGGCGACCTCATCACCTCACCCGTATGCGGCGGTAGCCGTTTCCCTTCGGCTCAGCCTTCTGACCCGGGGGACAGCGACGCCCGGACCCCCAACACGCCCGGACACCCCCCCCCCTCACAACCCTCCTCACGGCAGTCCAAACCCCCTCTTATGTGAAACAAAACAAACCAGCGAAACAGCAGAAACGTCACCGAACGGGTGCAGCAGTTGTCCGGGCGGCCCATCCCCCCTCCCACCTACCCCGGGGGGTGCGAGAGAGCCGGCCCCGAGACCCCCCGGGGACTCCCGCCCTTTCCTAGTCCGACAGCCGCAGCCCCCATAAAATTGCGCCGACGTCGTCCATCACGCGCCCCTCCGCGCAGCCGAGATCGCGCACCCCCACACGGCACCATGCCCGCTGTGCACCCACAGACACGACACGAAAATGCAATACATGTTGGGGCTCGCGGCTTCCACGCTCACGGGACATCCGGCGGCCACACTCGAGGGCGTGTTACCTACCTCGCTATACACACACGTACTTGTCGCCAAGCATGCACGCCGACCTCACGTTGGCCGGCGCCGGTATCGATACCCGCATCCGGCCTTTTTTTTCCGCCTGCGGCCTTCCCTCGCCTGTACTCCGCTTGGCATCACACAGCCCTCCGCCGCCTTTCCTCCTCCCCGATACGCACGCGCGCAGCCGCGCACACTAAGGTTCCTGGCGCTGAACACACGCGAACACAAACAAAAGCACCCGTACAGCAGACGCGATGGGTGGTGTCGGCCAAACCCCACCCGCCTGCGCGACTCGGCCCCAGAGTACACTCCCTTTTGACCGCCTGTGCGACTCGGCCCCAGAGTACACTCCCTTTTGAAGAGAGGAATACATATGCTGTTCGCGCAGGCAAGTGCGCTCGCAGGCGCCTGCGGGGCCCTGCCGCCGCCGGCGCCGCGCTGCGTTCCGTTCAGGTCCGTTCCGCGGGAGCGCGCGAGAGAGAGAGAGCTGCCTTAATTGCAGCGACATGAATAACACAATGTCACGGGGGAGAGCGAGCAGAGCCGAGCAGCGAAGAGCGGAGCGGGGTGCCGCGGGAGCTGCGCTGCGTGGCCGCCCGCCCGCACGCCGCCGGCGCCGCCGACGCGCCCCGGGATCCCCCCGATACTGCGGAGACGTGCCATGCAGGCCGAAGGCACGGGCGCACAGACACCGGACGTCACATGGGGTGTTACGAAGCGGAAGAGCACCATCAGGAAGACCCCGTCCTAGAGCGCCATACCACTGAAACCACAGCCGCCGCCGCCACCGCAGCAGCAGCAGCAACAGTAGCAGCAGCAGTAGCAGCAGCAGCAGCAACCGCCGTCACACTGCGGCAAGGCAGAGGCCCCGTGCAGATGCGTCGGTCATTCAGAGCCGACTGGCCGGCTGCACACCTGCCCTGCTTGTCGCATGTGTGGCCGCCTGTGGATGACCATCGTGCCTTCCGCCCATGTGCCTTCGATTCCGCCCACGCGCCTTCAACCCACGCGCCGGCGCAAACGCATCGAGCTTGTCCCTGCCGGTCGGTACTCGATACCAGGCACCGCACGTGACAGTACGATAATGCCGTACACTCCATATCATATCATAGTGTGGCAGCGGAGGATCGCGAAGCCCGTCTCCATCGAGCAACCTCTTCTTCGCCCCGCCGACCTACACCACTGCCGCGCTCAGGCCCCATCCTGGACATTCCCCGGCCGTGGGTTTCGGTGATGGGACCGGAACCCCGCCGGGGGGCCGTGGGTTTCGGTGATGGGACCGGAACCCCGCCGGGGGCCCGGGGCTCTTCTGCCCGCAATATCGCAGCGGGGACCTCCATGAGCCTCCGGCCCTTGCCCCCTCCTCCCGTGGCCCCCTCCCCTGCACGACGGGCAGGGGGCCTCGTGGCGCCCCAAGTGTACAGCAATCCCCACCCGCTGTGCGCGCTCTCCCTTGCCGCCGACGCGCGATGGCGACTGCGGAGAGGGCATGCCTGCAGAAGGTCGACGCGGGCAATGCGGCGCGTCTCCGAACGCGACCATGCCTTGACGGACTCGCACACCGCCCTTCACGCCCGGTCCGATGGGGCGGACACACCCACCCAACCATCGAATGACGTCTATGTCCTGACGATGAAATATTCACCAGCCCGCCATGGCTCGCTACTTATCCCTCTTTGTGAAGGCATCCGTGGCGACGCGCCCGCGCAGCCGCCAGGACACGCCGCCATGCCGGCGCGGCACCAGAGCCTGCTCCGCGGCCGGGGCGGCGCGGCGGCATGCTGGCGGCGGCAGGTGCACGCTGAACGGTGCGCGGCCCGTGCAGTCTGGCCGCAGGGCACACCAGGCAGGGCACAGCAGGGGCAGACCGCGGCGCACTCGAAGGCCGCCCTGGCAGCCCTGGAGGGGTCCACGGGGAGACCTCAGGACCGTTGCGGCGGCACCCGCTGCGCGGACGGGGAAGCAGCGAGTAGCCTAGCCGCCCCGCAGGCAGGCCCCCCTCGGCCGGATGAGCGCCCTGCCCGCGGCCCCGACGACGTGGCGGCACCCGACCCGCCGGCCGGCCGGTCGGCCGCATACTGCCGCACACTGCGCGGAACAGTGCACCGCACACGAAGCGCTGCAGCGCTGCGCAGGCGGCGCAGCGGCGCAGCGCAGCACCTCAAAGGCATAGAAGGAGCTGTGCCTGCTGCTGCTGCTGCTGTGCCTGTTGCTGCTGTGCCTGCTGCTGCTGCTGCTGCTGCTGTGCCTGCTGCTGCTGTGCCTGCTGCTGCTGTGCCTGCTGCTGCTGCTGCTGCCGGGCGCACACACTCGCGCGCTTACGCGCCGACGCTCAGGCCCATCGCGCTCAGGCCAGGGGCTCGAGCTTGGCGGTGGCGGGCACGCTGCCCGTGGACGCCTGACGCGCCACGGCCTCCTCGTGTCCGAAGCGACTCGGGCGGCTGATGCCGGTGGCCGAGGCCGTGCGCGCGCGACCGAGGTACTCATTGGGGACCACCGGCGGGGAGTCCGGACTGCCACCGATCATTCCTGAGGGGGTTGGGGTGGGGTGGCAATCGTTCCTGAGGGGGTTGGGGTGGGGTGGCAATTATTCCTGAGGGGGTTGGGGTGGGATGGCAATCGTTCCTGAGGGGGTTGGGGTGGGGTTTAGGGTTTTAGGGCCTTTTCACAGCGTAAGCAAATTCAGCGACTCTCGTCTTCCCTCACGTCCCGCAGCGTTGCAGGCTTGCAGCAGCTCTCAGCCTCTCACCTATCGCACCCGACGAATTGGGACTGGCCGGGGCGTTGATCAACATGGGGCTCCCGCCGCTGTTCGCCGCCGCGATGTTGAGCGGCGGCAGCGAGCCGGACGACATGCCGCCGCCCCCGCCGCTGCCCTGCTGTGGCGGCGGCGGCGGCGGCGACATCATCCCGGCATTCACCGCCGCCATGCGGTTCGAGGGCGCGGGCGGGAACCCGCCGGTGGGCTGCGCGAGGGGCTGAGACTGTACGGAAGCGACGGGGTGCTGCGCGAAGCTGCTGTTCTTCAGCGGCGACAGCGGCCCGGAGGTGGCGCCCTTGACGTACGGCGATATGAGCGTCGGTGAGGACGCGGCGGAGTGGGAGACGCTCAGATCCGGCTGTGCGAAAGGAAAGGGGCGGCGCGGGGGAGGGGGAGGTGAGGGGCGGCGGGCAAAGCAGGTCGGCAAGGAAACCGTCGGGAGGTCAGACAGCCGTGGGAGAGCGCGGGGGGCGGGGGCCTGGGGTGAAGAGAGCGAAAGCCACGCCCAGAACCGAGAGAACACACGGAGGGGGGGGGCACGGCACGAAGGCGACGCAAACTGCGCGAAGACGCGCAGAGGACGCGCACACCGTGCGAGGAGGCCCTCATCCTGACGCCTCCCGCCTCCCGCCGTGCGGTGAGGCGCTGCCGTGAGGGCATCACCGCTCCCTGCGACGGCGGAAGAGCAGCGCCCGCGACGCGGTGCAGCCCACTCGGCGCTGCGCAGCCGGTGCCGGAACACCTGACGCCAACCTTGCACGGGACCTGCAGCTAGCTGCATCCCCACGCGCTGCTCAGGTGCCGTCGACCCGTTTCGTGGAGTAGGCGGTCTGGACCGCTCCCGCGTCCACCCGGCGCTCGTACAGGCCAACAAGCCGGCAACCGGGCCCCCCCCCTCCCCAAGACCAGCGCACCCGAACACGCAACCCAATCCCTACACAGCCCTGCGCGGCAGGCCTCAACAGGCAACGACCGCCCGGGCCCCAGCTCCAGCTCACCTCACGGGCCTTATGCAACGACGGCACCTTCATGAGCGGCCGCTGGCCGCCGATGCCGGCCACCTGGCCCACGATCCGGGCGCTGGGTCCCCCGGGGCCGCCGTGCCCCATCAGCCCGCCGGCACCCGGGATGGGGGAGCCGTGGCCGTTGGCGCTGGGCGGGCCGTTCCCGTACTCGCTGCTCTTCTTCGCGCTCTGCTGCGTGCGGTTCAGCGCCGCGAAGGTCTTGAGCTTGTCCGCCTGGAGGGGGGAGGTACCGAGGGAGGGGCGGGGGGCGGCGTGTGTGTAAAAGAAAGCTGAGCCGCGAGAAGCGAAAAGTCCAGCGTAACGGGCGACACATGCGATGTGTGTTTAGATAAAGAACCCGCCCGAGGCGAGACGTGTGTGTGTGTGGGGGAGGGGCGCGGGTGGCAGACAGATTGACGCTGCGCGACGGGCGGTGGCAGAATGAGGCTGGAGAAAGGGCGACGAGACACAATTACATATACACATAAGAGGCAACAAGCGTATTGGAGCTACGACCACCAGGTGCCAGTTGCCAGCCTCGCGACGGCCTTCGCTCGCGCGCTCGCGAGACCGCGCATTGCGAGAGGGAACAGGGGACAGGGCAGCCGACGCAGCAGAAGCAGCGCGCGGCGGCCTGGCCTGGGCGCGCGCGCGTGCCGGGGCACTCAACCAACCAGCGGCGGCCCCATTGCGGGCTCACCTGCGACGGCCCGTGGCTGGCGACGCTGCCGGCGCCGCCGAGCGGTGAGTTGACGTACATGTGCCCCCCGCCGCTGTTGTACTCGCGCCCTGCAATGCCGGTTTGGCGCCGCGCATGAACTTGCGCATGAGCTCGGTGTGCGACGCCAAGTGGACACAACGACGCCAAGTGGACACAACGACGCCAAGTGGACACAACGACGCCAAGTGGACCGGTCAACCGCATCGCATGAGGCACGCAGACCCAGACACGGACCGCCCGGCGCGGTCTGGGAGGGAGCTGGAGAGCGCACCTGGCGTCGACGTGTAGATGGCTTTCGGGAGGACGGCGGTCCCGGCCTTGGCTGTCCCGTCCGTGCTGACCCCCTGAGGCCATCACGGCGGCGCAGCCGGAGGGGAGGGCGGAGGGGGCGTTACATCTCTCGCAACACCCAAGGGTCCAGAACTGGCAGGTTTCTAGGCGTGGAGGGCATTTCTTTCAGGTCGGTCGGCTCGGGCGCGTTCTTCTCCCTCCCTACCTCCAACCCACCCACCCATCCGCCCACGCACCCACCCAACCATCCGCGCACCCACCCAACCATCCGCCCACCCACACTGCAAATCCCAGGCGGCCTCGCACCCCACCTGCGCGAGGCGGCTCTGCTGTCCGGGCCCCTTGGCTCCCGCCATCTGCACCGGCGGCACCGCGCTCACGCTGCGCTTCTGTTTGATGCACGACTGCACCAGCAGCCGCGGCGAGTCGGGTCCCTGGGGGCACAGCTGCGCCTGCGGGTCCAGGTCAGCAGGGAAAGAAAAGGATGCGGGCACTGAAGCGGGGAAATGGCCGTCCTTGACTCACCGCGGGCCCCTTCGTGACGGGCCGCCAAGAGCACCAGCCTCCGGAGGGAAGCCAACGCCGAACACGAAAGCTTGAGAGGCAAGGCTGTTGCGGATGTTTGAAATGATCTACGAATTCCGGGGACCCGTCGTAGGGCCACCCGCTCAAGCGCCCCGTGAACTGGATTCTGTTTGGACGACAGCAGCTCTCGCGCCGCGGCCCACCCAGCCAGGCGAGGGAGGCCATCGCTTCCGTTCGCCCCCAACCCCAGCGCCCATTTTCGTTCTTCTGCCAACTCCCCTCGGAGAGCCCCGTCGGAGCGGCCCCTCGGAGAGTCACCTCAGACAGCCCCCTCGGTGAACCCCCTAGGCGAGCCCCCTCAAGAGAGCCCCTACCTGCAGGTTCTCGAGCTCGTTGTAGAGCTGCTGCAGCGAGGGCCGCACCTCCGGCAGCTCAGCCCAGCACCGCTCCGCCAGGTACTTGAACCTGCGGGCACCGCACACCGCAGCTCAGCAGGAGCCGCGACACGCACCCGACGTGGGGCCCGGCATGCGCGGAGAGCCAGGGACTCTACAGCCTGACAGCGTTGACCGCCGTCCCGGCACACCGCCCTTCCGACTCTCACGACAGCGCTGGAGACGTACCGTGAAGGCCTGGCGGGGCTGCCGTCGAGAGCGCACGCGACTTGCCCTTAATCCCACCTGGTGCTGCTCTGCCTGTATCTATCCTCCCTCGTAACCACATCCTTCGCCGGTGCCGCTACGTCACCGTACCTGTGCGGGGTGTCGGGCGGGAACTGCGGTCGCGCCTTCCGCGTGACCACCGCCAGGATGACCTCGCTGTCGCTCAGCTGCTTGAACACGCGGTCGCCGCTGTACGCCTCCCACAGCAACACGCCCATCGCGTACACGTCTGCGCACGAGCCGCGGGGGGAGGGGGGCGGAGACCAGAGCCGCGTGTGCAAGCGGAAGGGCAGCACGCGGCGACCGGGGGGTGTTAAAAAGAAACAGCCCAGACACACTCCCACACACCGGTGTGTGTGTGTGTGTGGCGGTGGACACGCAGCAACCGGGGGCCACGATGGCACCGAGTTTCGGCTCGCGCTCACGCGGACAATAAGAGCTCACGGGCCGAACCCAGAGGTGCACAAGGAAGCAACCCACAGCGCCGCGGCGCCTACGCGCTGTCGGACGCATCGTGGGCTGCACCTCGCAGCCACGATGCGTTGCGGTACAAACAACTGGTCCCAGCGGACGTGCCCCGATCAGCCGCCCCAACTGCACGCCCCCATCAACAAACCCATCAAACCCATCAACCGCCCCCATTGCATGCAGCCGCGTACCCGCCGAAGGACTCAAGATGCCCTTGGACAGCAGCTCCGGCGGCATGTGCGTCACCTGGAATGCCCAGGGCGGGGCAGGGCCGGTCGGGTCGATTTGGGGGCAGGGCAGGGCAGGGCAGGGCAGGGCGGGGCGGTTCCGTTCGGTGCAGGGAAGCGCAGAGCAGGGCCGCGTCCTCGTGCTGTGCTGAAGGATCCAACTGTGGAACAAGGTGCATCCTCACGCAAGGCCGACGCGCAGCGGCATCACCAGGGCGGCAACACCCACCAGCCGCAGGTCGTCGCACTCAAATGGATGCGCTCTGTGCTGTGCTCAACGCTCATCTGTTCCGTGACAGGTGGGCCGTAGATTTTGGTGAAACGAGGTGTTAAAGAGAACTGAGCCGCGAGGTGTGCGTGCGTGCGTGCATGCGTGCGACCCCGGCTGACACGAGGATTCCGCGTGTTAGACCGGCAATATCACAACTGGGCGCGCGGGCCATGAAGCGCCCTCACGCCACCGGGCAGTCACCGTCGCGACGCAACCCTCATTCGGCGCGCACCCAGCGGTCCCAGTTTGCTGTTTTTATAAACGCGGCCAAGGCACGCGCCAGCGCAGCCGCAGCCCGCTCATCAGTCCTCACCGTGCCGAACGTCTGCGTCTTGATCTCCTTGCGGTTGCCCGCCAACACGCGGCTGAGGCCAAAGTCTGAGACCTTGGCCACGAACCCGCGGCGGTCCATGTCGCTGCTGCTCAACAGCACGTTCGCGGCCTGGAGGGCGGCCGCAGAGTGGTACGGCCCGGGGGCATTTGGGGTATTTGCATGTGGGCGGCCCCCGTGGGAGGGTCGGGGGAATGCCGTGGCATTGTACGGCACGTTCACCCGTGCGAACAATCTGGAATGTGTGCGTGGCAAAATGACGGGTGCGAAAAATCAGAAATCGGTGCGTGGCAAAATGACGGGATCGCGTGCGAACGGACACGCCCTGTGCGCCCTGAGAATTCTCGCCGCCCCGCGCACCCCTGATCCCCGTTCCCGCGCGACCGGGACCCTGCTGATCTGGGCGCCGCACGCCGCCGAATCCGCGAAACGCTGACCGGCGTCCGTCCCGCCAGCAATCCACTCTCCTCGACTTCCGAGCACCTACCCGCAAACCCCCGGACAACCTTGACTCCCACGCGGGGCTGCAGATCTTTGGTGGACTCCTTACGGGGCCCCGCTCATGCGCCATATGCCCTCCCTGCCACGCAGCCCGCGCAAGCCACGTCCCGTGCCAGGTCATCCGCCCCGTCTTTTGAGTGCTCAGAGGCCCTACCGCCATCCCCAGTCCGATGCGCACGGCACCGCCGCCACCCTCGGGCCTACCTTAAGATCCCCGTGGAGAATTCGATTCTCGTGCAGGAACATGAGGGCCTTCGTGACCTCCTTCAGCGTCTGAAGGCAAGCCCACGCGTCCCACCGGACGTAGCCAGCGGTCTCCACGAACTGGGCGGCCGGCGGGGGCGGGGAGGGGGCGGTTGTGGGCGCGGGCGCGGGCGGGGAGACGTACGGCACAGAGAACCATACAAGTGGAAGGAGAACCAAACACGTTGATGTACAGGGATTGGCGCACAGGATAGTGTTCCGCATCGATGGGTCAACGTGGCATTCCGGACCGACATCCGCTTGTGCGGAGACCATAAGGGAAGCGGCTTCTTACGTGGCACGCGGCTGGTGCCACCAGCAACGCGCCTGGGACCCGGGATGAGGCCAGGGGACGTCCCCCCGCAACGGGACCAGGGACCCGGGATGAGGCCAGGGGACGCCCCCTCGCAACAACAATCCGTGGTTTCCGATGCCGGCGCGACAACACCGCGGGGACCAGCTCACCGCTGCACCGATTCCGCCGCTGCTACCCCCGCCCCCCAAAAGGCGCCCCGACCAACAACATCCATCTGTCCGGGCCGCATCCATTCGCACACACTCACCTCGTGGAAGCGCATGGACGCCAGCGCGCGTGAGAATGACCCGCGGTCACAGTACTCCTGCAGCAGCGCGGGCCGTCAGTCGCGCCATCCGTTCACGCGGATATTCGGGCTACCCTAGAGAGTGAACACCGCAAGCGCCAAGCTGGAATGACGACCGTGCACGGTTTTGCCATGGCAGGTGGCAGGTGAGGAGCGGCCAGGCTCAGATGCCGGTGGCTGCTGCACAGGACCCGTGCCATGCAACCGCGCACCACGCATCTTATTGCCCGCAAGAGGTATGTGCTTATTCAGCCAGTCCCGCCCCGCCGCGACCGACCAATCACGGTTTCAATCAGTAGGCGCCCACGCTCCCTGCGTGCTTAGAATTGCAACCCGCCCGCCCGCCCGATCCCTGCGTGTGGTCGCGTGGTCTCCACACGACAAGCTGTGTGGGGAACGAAACTCGCCGTGTGGGTGTATGTATGTATGTGTTTAGAAATGCAACCCGTGTGTGTGTGTGTGTGGGGGGGTATATAGAAACTTGGTCGGAAATTGGTGGGGGCTCGACCGCCGGCGCGCGGTCGCGACAACAGCTGGCATCACACCCAGACGCCCGTCTCCGCAGATCGCTGTACCCCAACCCAGAAGACGTTGTCAGTGACAAAGCAAAGCTAGGCGCGTGCCCTGCAGCGCCCTTCTGCAGCAGGCGCAGCTTCGCGTAGGACTTCAGGCCCACGGCGCGAGCTCTCACCATGATGATGTGCCACTCGAAGGCCGGCGGGTGTTGCTGCAGGCAAGAAGTTTAGGGAGGGACAGGCGCCGCACGAAACTCAACTCACAAGGGAAAACGAGTCTACGGCTGCTCGCACATGCTGCCCGGCGGCGTATGTAGCGCGCGACACGTCCTCCAAGCAGCTACGCGCCAGTGGATGCGCCAGTGGATGCGCCAGTGGATGCGCCAGTGGATGCGCCAGTGGATGCGCCAAAAGTGCGTCATGCCAGGATAACCTACCGTAGATCGATGCCCAAAGGGGCACCAGTCTGGTCGTCACCTCCACCGCCGGCGACAGAATTCCAAGGACAACAATGGCGCCATATCCCATATGCACACGAACGGTATCCCGGCGAGCCAGACCGACGAGGCCCGCAGCCGACCGCAAGATGGAAACGCGCCAACCCACATCGCTGACGTACCCACATCGCCAGCCAACTCGCCCGAACCGCCGACCCACACACATGGATGGACCACACACATTCCCGACTGACCCGCATGCCCCCTTGCAGGCCCCCGCGGTCCAGTGACCCCGGAGGAGCATGTGAGCGCCCCAGGTCTAGCCACGCAGAGCGCGAGCGAGGCTCCCCCGAAAAATCAAGCAAAATTCTTTGCCGGAAGTGGCCGCCACCCAACCAATCCAAACACACGTGCTCACATCATCGCGCTCCGTGAACAACTCCCGCTCGATGGCGGCAAGCTCCGGATCCATCGCGTCGCCCTGGTGCGCGATGACCTGCGAGAGTCGACAACGGGCAGTGTGTCCAGGCGAGGTGTTCAGGCGCTCGAAAGCACTGCAACCCAAACGGCATTGGTAGCGGAACCGCTCAGCCAGCCGGTGCAGCCCGCGGCCGAGGCGGTCAAACGCGGCCGCATCCAATGCGGATTCGGCATCCTTTCGGGTGACGTGTGCAGGCATCTGGGATGTCGGCCGCCGGGGTGCATTCAGTGCCCACGGACCGTGAACGCACAACGACCGGGGCCGCGGCGACCGGGCCGCAACTTAGACCCACACTGTGTCTGTCTATAAGAATAACAAAAACTGAGCCGCGAGAGGGGGCTCCTCCCAGCACCGTGCGTGTATGCACTTACGCGAGCACTGCAGATCCAACATAAACCAGCCGGGCTTTCGGCCAGGGTCGGCTAGTGTGGCTTCATCGTGCCTACCAGGCTACAGGTGCTACCGGTGCTACATCCTCCGAGGAGGACAGGAACGGGGACTTCACGCGGGATGGGTAAAGGAAATTGGTAGTCAAAACGTGGGATGCGGAGCTCAGTGCCCAGCTGCATGACTGCCATACCTTGAGCGTGTGCACGATGTTCGGGTGATTGACCGACGCCATCAGAATCGCCTCCATCTGCGCCATCTTCTCTTTGCGCGCCTCCCATTCCTTGTCTTCAGGCTGCACAGAGGCATCCGACATGCCAATGTGGGGCACGTTAGGAGGGGACAGGGCCCTCGACACCTTCGTGCTGCCTCGGCCTCGCCAGGGCCGCCGGACGGGCAGCGACGTGCCGCGAAACGGTAGGCGCCGCGTCGAAACCACTACGCCCGGGTTTTCAGATGCCATCAACTGGCCAGCACTAAGGAGGGGTATGTAGCAAGCTTGGCTAATGCATAGGCAGCGCCAACCGTCGCCATGGTGGCAATCGGCCGACGTGGCACGACATAACCCACATGGACAGTAGGCAGCACCGCTGACTGGCATACCATTTGTCAAGAGGGGGCTTGGAATGCGACATGCCCTCTTGGAATGCGACATGCCCGCCCGACGTGCACCCCCGCAGGTCCGCCCGTTACCTGGTCCGCCTGTGTTTCATTGTTGTTGCCTGTGACCACCTTTACAGCCACCTTGCGACCCTCCCACTCTCCCAGGTACACGTTGCCAAAGCCGCCACGCCCGATAAGCTTGTGCAGAGTGAAGCCCAAAGCGTTGGGCCCTTGCGCTAACTCCGGCTGAAGAATCACACTTCCAGCCTCACTTTTGACGCTGTAATGACTCATAACCGATAATTGCCGGCTCACAAGCGCATTAATCGTCCCTTGGTCGTCAACGATGGCATTCAAGTCGGCTGACACGTGGGCTCCTTTCCCAGCAGGGGTGCGCCGAGAAACGCCACTGACGGAGCCACCAGCAGCACCCAAGGCGATGAAAGATCCGCCGGGCCCTCCGCTATTCCTTAAGGAGTTAGGAATGGCATACTTGCCTCCGGCAGAGTTGCCCGAAGGCGTTAACTGCCCTGCTGACCCCAATAATATGCTCTGTGGAGCTTCTTCCAGCAGATACGCAGGAGGATGCTGGCCTGACGCCGAACCCGACACCTGATTGCCGGGGGCATGCTGAGCCTTAGCCCCAACCGGGCTGGCTGCACCTTTTGAGTCATAGAGTGCCTCTTTAGAATTAAAGCAGCCCATCACGCCTCGCCAGCCAACCGGGAGCTACTGAACACGCTCAACTCCAACTTGCACCGATACCGAAACGTGACGCGGCAGCCTCTTGGTAGCCAGCAGGACCAGAGCAGAGCAGGCTGCCTGCTGTGCCAGACGGCCCGCGGTTAGGAAACAAAGCGCTACACAACCTTCAGGTTCCCGGCATCGGAGTCCATTGCGCGAATGAGGATGGTTACCGAGACAATATCCGTATGGTGATGTATTAACGTGGGGCAATGCTTGTTTTGCATTATGACGATCCGTACGGTGTGTGTAAGGTCCCACCTCTACCAGTGTTTCAATCTCCTTGACAATTAAAGCTGTCTCCAAATAACAACAGGAATTCGTAGGGTCAGTTGGCTCCATGCAAGAAACGTGGCCAACGGGAGTTGGCTCGACGGCATGGCGCCGTATGCCGTAACCCGAAAAATTTGCTCACAACCCAACCCTAGCACAACACTTGTTGGGACGGCGTGGAGAGCATTCCACGTTAAACTCTTCACTGAGCAAGAAACATATGTCCTCGGTTCCTCCTGAAAGTGTAAAGACAGTCTGACAAAGATTTTCAGGTTTGCAGCATTTTGTTCATCGGTTGCACGTAAAATCTCCCCATTGATAGTTTTACAAAGCGCGTGGTGCCGGCGGTGTTCGTGATTCGTCACCTCCTCGTTCCAGCGTCCAGCTGAGGCCAGCTCCCCGCACTGGAGCCGCAGCTCAGGCAGACGAATATACACTTGTCATCAGAAGGACATCAACCTGCTCGTGACGGCGTCGGAGAGGCTGAAGAGTAGTGGGCCGCGCTGGCGACAAGGAAAACGGCCGTGGACCATTCCAAATGATTGGGTGGTAAGTGACTAAAATAACTAGCGGTCAGTGCTGACCCTGGCGGTAAGCACGTGCCTGGCCGTTTCTCTTGGTAATACAAGCCACAGCTTCGCGGCGCTATCACTCTTCGGCAAGCAGTTCATTTGAAGCCACGTCTGTTTCCGCCATTGGGACCTTTCACTTCCGGCATTCCTGCTAATCGTTCGTACATCGCGTTTAGCTCAGGCACACCCCAACGAACTGTGTGCATGCCGCCCCCCCCTTCCCCTTGTGTTTCCCTTCCATTACCCCCAACCACCCTGGCCGATCGTGGCGGCAGGATTAACCTTAGCGGTAAGACGGAAAGCGACCGGCTCTGTGCAATCTGAAGCACACGTATGCAAGGACGGTGTGGACTGCTTTGGATGTCATTTTGTCATTTTGTACGGCGGTCCCTTGCACAACGTCACCGGGGACGAAATGCTTGGGACACGAGCGCAGGATCATGTACGGCTCCTGAGGATGCCCATTTCCTTAGGAAGCACGTACTTCCGTGCCATCTGGACAGCCTCCCTGCGGCGAAAACCCCCGTCCGCTCACCCCAGCGTGCATCTCCCGTCAACGTCCTTCAACTCGCGCCTCTACAAATCAACTGCCCCTGATGCCCCACCCCTCTCCTGCTGCTGCTCCGTTTATGGGCGCCGTCCGGTTGCACAACGCGCCGCAGTTGAGGCGTTCATATGTGACTCCTTCGGCCGAGATGCGTGGTGGGTGCACGGGATGGACCCTCCAGTGGGTTGGTGGGTGCTGAGGGGATGCCAACCGGCTGGGGGGGGGGGCGCCCTACAACAACCCATCTGGGTGCTTCCGGCGGTCCATCGTTACGTATCCAGCCAGGGGTTGTCGGGAGAGGGGAGGACACGGGTAAAAACCCTAAACCCAATCACCGGGATGGACTGGTGCTCCAAAATTTTGCTCCCAAATTTTGCAATCATGGTAAGAAAAAGTTGTGAAGTTTGGAAATCTGTGAAAACCTGATGTGTGTGCGTGTGTGTAATTCTTTGGTGGTACGGCAATGGGCGTAAGCCCCGATCCGAGCCCCGATCCGAGCGCACGTGCCGAGTATGAAAGGGGGGAAGGGGACGCCGTAGAAAGATTTGAATTTCATGTCTTGATGGAATGTCCGCTCTTATGGAGCATTGCGGTAGGCGGTGGGTTTTGGTTTTGAGGAGCAGTCTATGGCAGAGGTCATGACGACGATGGATCAGGCGAAATTGGGTGACCTTTTGGCGCTGATCCAAAAAGCGCGAAAGGAGATTCTGTCACATCGGACATACCGTAGATCTCGGCGCCGCGGGATGTTGCCGCCTTGCCGGCCGGTGCGGGCTGGGCCCTGGGATGTGGCCCTGGGCCCACTCCGACTCACACGGCGGCGGACTCCCGGCGTGCGTGCATCCCCGCGCAGGCTGCAAATCATCAAGCAGGCGCACGTGGACTGCAACTGGGTCTCGTCCTGTCCGTACCCGGACAAGATCACGTACGACTTAGTCATCACGGGCGCCGGCATCCTGGGCGTGACCGTGCCGCAGGCGCTGGAGGTGGGCCCGTCGGGGGAGACGCACTCCATGGAAGGGGGTGGGGTGTCGGGGGAATATAGGAAATAGGGGTAGGGGGAAGGGATGGGTGCAGGGCAACCCCCAGGATGGGTATGCGGACCTGGGTCCAAAGCTAGCTTGCTCGCCTCAGGCCATGGACAGCGACGTGAAGTGCCCATGCACGTGTGAAGACCGGGTGCGAGCCAGGCCGCAGGGCGGCGGGGGCTCGTCAATGACCCGTGGGTCTCACGCGGATCCGTGGGCGCCACACGCACGCCCGCGCCGTACCCCCCGCCCCCCGCTTGGTACCGCAGGCGTACGGCCTGTACTTTGTCAACTATGTGATCAAGCAGGGCTACACGCGGTTGCTGCGGAGCCTGGGCAGCAACATTGCAGAGTGGGTGCGGGGGCCGGGAGAGGGGGCCGGGGGGAGGGGGCGCGGGCCAGATATGGGATATGGCTGGGTAACAAGAAGAGACTGGGTCAGGGACCGCGGATAGAGTTGGGCCGTCCCCTGGGCGGTGCTCTTTTGCGGTTTCGTTGTGTACGGGATACGGCGGTCGTCCCTAAGCCCTAGAGGGCAGAGAGCAAGTGAGGAGCGGGGGGGTGAGGGCTGTGGAGAGGGGGATGGGGGGAGCTAAATCGCTGGAAAGGCGAGCGACTGGGAATGGGTCGCGGCGTGCGAGGCCGCCAGCAGCGTGAGTGAGGCGCTTGTCGGAGGACAGAGGTTGGGTTGCCGCAGGGGCGGGTGGGCAGGGCCGTGAGTGTGGACAGGGCGGTGAGTGTCACACACACACACACACACACACACACACACACACACACACACACACACACACACACACACACACACACACACACACACACACAGAAATTTGGCCCAGTCAATGTATTGTTAACTAGGGGTTGGGTCGGGGGGGTTCAGTGCTTTCTTTGCTAAACACAGTCAGGGCTTTGGCTCGCCACTGCGGCGGGGGCCGGAGCGTGTGGGGGCCATGCCGGCCCACGGCCGCGGGAAGCTCTACTATCGACAGCGCATGCAAGGGTTTTAAGGGGTTTCAGGGTTTTAAGGGTTAAAACCTAGGCCGCAGGACCACAGGAGCTAAAACGACCAGTGGCAGCGGCCGCAGGGGTCCCACAGATGGGTGGATTGACAGAGGGTGTGCGCGAAGCGAGTGCTGCACCCGGAGGCGGTCGTGTGTGTAAAAGAAAGGCGGTTGTGTATGTGTAAAAGAAAGGCGGTTGTGTGTGTGGGGGGGGAGGGGGGCGGGTTATGATGAGAGCCGCACCAGGGTGGCTTTGAGCGGCCAGCGGGGCTAAGCGAGGGGCGGCGGCGCGGGCCGGATCGGGGGGGGGGGGCGGGAATAGGAAATTGGTAGACATTTTCAAACTGCGCTGCTGCCAGAGCGATCGGGGGTGTGTGTGTGTGTGGACCGAGCGCGGCGGCTGCCGGCATGCGCTGCCCCCTTTGATGCGGACCTCCCCTTTGTGGCGTCATCCGTGGTTGTCCCGAGACCGACCCGACCGATACCGACCCGGGGGGGGGTAGGGAGGCGCTTTCGAGGGCCGACCCAGACCACCAGTCAATGGTAACCCCACACGTGACTGGGCCTGGGCCTGTTCTCTGGGTGTAATTCTTTTTTTTCAATTTAACCCTCACACGTGACATGCGATTCCGAGGTCATGCGATTCCGAGTTACTGGATCTTTCGGATGAAGCACATCATTCGCTTTACCACCACCACCACCAACCCCCCTTCCAGTTGCGCAGTTTGAAATGTCTACGGGTTTCTTACACACAAACCCTCCTTTTGGGTTTAATTCTTTTTTCAATTCACACCCCCTCCTGTCGCGCAGGTTCCTGGCCAACCTGAACAACCTGCACCTGCACCTGGTGAGTCGTCGGGCCCCCCGGGGGGTGAAGTACTGGTGATGGGTGTGTCGATGGTGGGGGCAACGGGGGATGGCGAGGTGGTGTGACCTGCGCTTGCTGCCAGAGCGAGCGAACGAGCAGTGGGTGGGGGAGGGGGGTGCCTTGCGCGAGAGGCCCAGCGGGGCCTGGGGGGTGAAGGGATGATCTGGGTCACACGTCACAGATGTCTGCGGACTCTCGTCGTCGCCAGCGGAGCACCCGGCCCGCCCTTCCCCTCGGAATGACCCGCCAGCGCGGCGCCGTGGGACACGAACACGCACAGCCCCTCCCCCGTGATACAGTGAATCCTCGGACCCGCGAAGCCCCCACTGGTTAATCCTCGGACCCGCGAAGCCCCCACTGGTTAATCCTCGGACCCGCGAAGCCCCGACTGGTGAATCCTCGGACCCGTGAAGCCCCCACTGGTGAACCCGGGCGGCCCATTGAACCCCGCCGGAACCGCTTCTCCCGGAACCGCCCTGGGGCACCTAGGCACTGGGCGGCGAGCTGGGGAGAGGCGCTGTCCACCCATGTCTCCATATCCACCGCCCTCGGGCCCACGGGCCCCATCGGGGCCTACTGCGGGCAGTCGGCGCAGTTCATCATTCCACCCGTCCATTCCCCGCACCCATTTACACACCCATTTACACACCCATTCCACGCACCCATTTACACACCCATTTACGCACCCATTTCCCGCACCCATTTCCCGCACCCATTTCCCGCACCCATTCCCCGCACCCATTCCCCGCACCCATTTCCCGCCCCCCGGATGCCCTCCACGCCCGCCTCACGGATGCCGTGCATGCCCAGTCCGGACACCGTACCGCCCGCCCCCCCCTGGACCATCCCGCTGTGACTGTGGCATGTGCCCACCGCATCCTGATATTTACGCGTATGCCGCCGCCCCCCGGGATGCGCCCCCCCCCGCCCTCTTGCGGCTCCCCGGTGTTCCCGCCTCTGCCCGCAGACCATGGGGTTCCCCTCCATGGTGGCGCCCGCCTTCCGCGTGGAGCAGGTGACCGCCACCTCCCTGCTGCTGCACTACCACTCCATCCGACCCGCGCTGTGGCCCATCGTGAGCGGCGTGCTCAAGGGCGCCTCCAAGGTGCTGTTTGAGCACGAGGTGGAGCTGGAGCTCATCGCGAGCAGGGAGGCGGGCGATTGCGACCACGAGGTGCGGGTTTGGGGGGATGGGGCGGGGTGGGGGGGTGGGGTGGGGTGTAGGAGATTGGTAGATGTTTGAAATTGAGCAATTGGGGCGGGGCGGGGCGGGCGGGGCGGGGCGGGGCGGGCGGGGCGGGGCGGGGCGGGGCGGGGCGGGGCGGGGCGGGGCGGGGCGGGGCGGGCGGGGCGGGGCGGGGCGGGTGGGATGAGGCGGGGTGGAATGGGGTGAGGCGGGGTGGGTTGGGGTGGGATGGGGTGGGGTGGGGTGGGTGAGTAAGCGCGAGTTGGTAGACATGGAGACGTCAACCGCCATCTGCCGGACCTGAGCTCGGGCGGTCAAGTGCGACGTGGGCTCGTCTCATCATAGCTCCCTACACCCTAGCCCTCCGGCGCCCCGCCGGCATGTCCATTCGTCACAACCCCGACAACAAATATTCCAGGTGATTTCCGAGCTCAAACTGCACTTTGTCAAAAAATTCTCAATACCGCCCTTCCCACGCCAAACCCCCCTTCCCTTCCTACCACGTTTTCACACCAATCCCTACCAAATGTTCATACCAATTTCTACCAATTTCCTTTCCACCCCGCTTGTCCCTTTGGGCCCCGCCGGCTTGTCTTGCCGTTCCACCCCCGACTCCAGATCTTCCAAGTGAAGTACCCGCACCAGGAGTCGCTGACGCTCTGGGACGACCACGGCGCCGCGCTGGCATCGTCGTACAGCATGACTAAGGAGTTCTTCTACGACCTGTTCCCCTTCCACCTCATCCTGGACCGGGAGTGCCGCGTGTTGCAGTGCGGTCGCGTCATGGGCAAGCTCTTCAGTACGACACTGACCCACGGGTCGCCCGTGAGCGACACCTTCATGCTGCGGCACCCGCACATCCCGTTTGAGTACGACAGGATGGTGCTGGAGAGCAGCTCCCTGTACCTGTTGAAGGTGCGGGGCAGGTGGCGGAGGGGCGGGGTTTGTGGGGTGGGGTTGGGGAGGGTGTAGGAAATTGGTAGACATTTTCAAACTGCGCTGCTGCCAGAGCGAGAGTCCGTTGAATAATCAACTGTACCAGGATGGGGAGGGGTGCGAGGGGAGCCGGGGGGGGGGGCAGGTTGCGGTTCGTGGGGAGGAAGAAGGATGTCAGGGAGCGGGGCGAGGGAGGGAGAAAGGGGGGGATAAGGGGAGGAAGGGAAAGACGGAGTTGTGGGGGCTGGGGGTGTGGGGGCTGGGGGGGCTGGGGAGGGAGGCCGGCACCGTGCAGCTGCGTTCCCCGCCAGGTCGGCAAGATGCCCCCGCGCACCCCCCCCCCTCCCCGGCGACCCCAAGGGCGGTCCTGCCTGAGGGGAGCCTCCTCTAGGACCTCTGGTCGCTGTGTGCCGCCCACTCGTGCACCGCCCGTGTGTCTAACAAGAAGCCCACCCGTAACCGCCCAGACCCGGATACTTACCAGAACCTGCGATTGACTTACCCTTGGCACACCGCCCGTTGTGTGTTTTCTTGACGCCCCGCGCCCGCCGGTGCACGCGTGTGCGGTTCCGTGTGTGGGCCCCCCTCCCCCTCCTGCTGGTGTCGCTCGCTGCTGCTTTGCTGTCGTTGTACGACAGGCGCTGGCGACCGGCCTGGAGTTCAAGGGCCAGATGGTGCAGACGAATATGCCCGTGAGCGACGGGGGGGAGGGGTGTTGCGGGTGGCTGGGGCGGCAGGTGGGGGCCGGTGCCGCTGCCTACGATTGACTTAAGGCGGCTGGGGACGGACGGTGGGGCGCGTTCACTGCCTTCATATGATGTACGGCGGCTGGGGCGGGCCCCGTCGGCCCCCCCAAACCTTTTCCCGGTCGAGCCGCGTATCGTCGCCCCGGTCGCTAGTCGGCAGTCGGTAGGGTTGCTGTTCCCTACCCCGACCCCGCGGTCACGTCGGGCCTACACCGTGCACTGGGCGTCGGGGGTTGCCCCTGGCCTCGGGGGAGTCCCTGGCACAGAGAGCGGGAACCAGAGAGCCGGCCGTCGTCCCCTCCGCCCCCGCCTCCGGGTTCGCCGCCGCCGCCGCCGCTGACTCCCTTCCACCTCCGGCGCCCTCGTCCGGTTGAGGTACGGGTGTGTGTACGACGGTCCGACTCGCGTCACCACCCCCACCACACACACCCCGACTCCACCGCGCCTGCCCCCGCCCCCCTCCTCCGCAGGACGGTCTGCCCGTGCTGCTGTTCCTGGGCTCCCCCCGCGTGGCCAACCTGGAGGAGATGTCGGTGCACGGCATCTACCTGTCCGACATCCCGCTGCACGACATGAGCCGCGACTTTGTGCTGCTGGCGGAGCAACGCCAGGTGGGTCGGTGGGGGGTTGGGGTTGGGGGTGGGGGTGGTGGGGGTGGGGGTGGTGTAAGTGGTGAAGAACGAACCCGGGGAGCCGGAGCCGGAGTCGCGCTCCCTGGACCTGACCCGAAGGCCGCTGTATCCAATATTCCCCCCCTCATCATTTTACCCTCACCCCCGTCTTTCCATTTTATATACCCCGCCCTCGCCCCCACCCTCGCCCTCACCCCTCCCCCTCCCCCGCCCTCCAGCAGCAGCGCAGTTTGAATCGGTCTACCAAATTCTATACCCCACCCCACCCGCCACCCCGCCGCCCCGGGTTCGTTCTTCCGGTTTATCTCTTTTCCAAGTTAACCCCGCCACCCCTCCCGACCCGAACCCACGCCGCCAGGCGGAGGCCGACCTGAAGGAGCGGTTCGAGAAGATGGCGGTGGAGCTCCGACTGGCGAACGACCGGCTGGAGCAGGCCACCCGCTGGCTGGAGGAGGAGCGGCAGCGGAGCGACGCGCTGCTGTACCGCATGCTGCCGGCGGACATAGCGGCGGACCTGCGGGAGGGCCGCAAAGTGGAGGCCATCTCCTACCCCGAGGTCACCATCCTCTTCAGCGGTGGGTGGGTGGGTGGATGGGTGAGCGGGTGGCTGGTTGGGCGGGCGGCTGGGTGGGTGGGTGGCTGGGTGGGCGGGCGGCTGGGTGGGTGGCTGGGTGGGTGGCTGGCTTATTAAATTGTAAAGCAGCCCAGGGTGTTGGGGTTGAAGAGGGGGAATCGACGTGGCTGTTGAGGTGTGTGTGGGGAGTATCATCAATGCGGGTTGGACAGACCGCGGTGGTTGAGGTGGGGGTTGAGGGGTTGAGGTGGGGGTTATCACCTGCCGTAAAGCGATTGTTGGGGTGGGTTGAGGGGCAGCGGATGGGCGGGTTGGAGACGGGGGGGGATGGGGGGGGCGGTCAGGGATGCCGGACGGGGTGTCGTCCTGGCTGAAAAGGAGGGGGAGGGTTCGCCGTCTTCGTCAATGTCTACATCGGCGGTTATCGGTTTGTTGCACTTTTGCGGTTTCGCTGTCTTTCTTGACAAAAAGGGGGGGAAGGGGCGGGGGCGGCGAGGGGTGCAGGCGGGGGTAAGGGCTGGGAGAGCCAGCCCGGTCCCGGGGTGCATGGCAACGGCCAACCGCCAGCCTTGTGGGGCTGGGGCGGATGGGGTTTGTGCGGCGGCGGCGATGGCGGTGGCGGCCGGCTGAGAGGTGGGCCTGATGGGCTTGGGGCTGCGACAGAGTTGTTAGGGGTTGTGTAGTTTGGGTTGGAAGGGTCCGGGCAGCATCCCGTGTTCCGATCCTCGCTGCGTGGACGCGCGCAACCGTGCGTCGCCCTCTCACTGACCCGTGGGTCGGTCAACGGCCCCCCCCCCGCAGACATGGTGGGCTTCACCACCACCTCCGCCAAGTCCACCCCGGAGGAGGTGTACAACATGCTTAACGCGATGTACGACAAGTGAGTACGACAAGATACACGCGTTGATGGTTACCTTACCTGTAAAGGATCCGATACCGGGCTGGGCCGGGTTGGGCCCTACCAGGGGCCCTACCAGATATGGCCTCCTCCAGCCTGTCTGCCGCCGCCGCCCTCCCCACATCCCCCTCACGGTCCCGATACAGTCCATTCCCAACCCCCACACGCCGTCCCACACCCCCCTTCCCCCGGGTCTTTGCGCTGGCCCAGTCAGCACAAGATGAATATATGTACGCCGACCCAACTCGTGTACCCTCCCCCCCCCACACACCCAACCCCCGGCACACGCACGACTAACCGACTGCCTGTGCTCCTCCCGCCCACACGCCCGCATGTTCTCTTGCCGCCCCTCGCCGCCCCTCGCCGCCCCTCGCCGCCCATCGCCGCCCATCGCCGCCCCTCGCCGCCCCTCGCCGCCCCTCGCCGCCCCTCGCCGCCCTTGCCGCCCCTCGCCGCCCCTCGCCGCCCTTGCCGCCCCTCGCCGCCCCTCGCCGCCCTTCGCCGCCCCTCGCCGGCCCTCGCCGCCCCTCGCCGGCCCTCGCCGCCCCTCGCCGCCCCTCGCCGCCCCTCGCCGCCCCTCGCCGCCCCTCGCCGGCCCCAGATTCGACGGCATCGTGGACGACTTCCCCGACGTGTACAAGCTGGAGACCATCGGTGACGCGTACTTTCTTGTGTGCAACCTGACCACCGAGTGCGACAAGCACGTGGATGTGGTCATTGACTTCGCCATACGAATGCAGGCGGCGGCCAGGTGGGTGTGGGGGCGGGAGGCGGGGTGGGGTGGGGGACAGCCAGGTGGGGGCGGGAGGCGGGGTGGGGTGGGCGGGGGCGGCGGGACGGCACGGACGGACCCGCCGGCCCGACTCAGAGTCCCCGAGTCCCAGAAACAGAAACAGACCCCTAAAACAGAAACAGGAAGAGCCGCGATGTGGGGGCATGGACACCAAACACAGACAGACAGGCGGTGGAGTCCGTCCGGGTGTTTGAGGGCGTGGGCGGCGAGTGACACCCGGCCCGACTTGCGGGTGGGGGTTTTGTTGGTGGAGGACTGAGCCCCCGGTGGAGGACTGAGCCCCCCGAGCACGTCGGAGTCTCTCTGCTTGGGTCCGGGGTGGGGTGGGACCACCCGGGACCGATCGATCTTTCCTGGCTTTGGGTTTTCTTTCTTCCTGACCCGCCCTTCCCGCTTCTTCCCGCTACCTCCCCCGCCGTTGCTGCGGTGCCCCCCCCCCAATCCTTACCCCCAGGCGCGTGAAGAACGCCCAGGGCGAGCCGGTGCAGATCCGCATCGGCATCCACACGGGGCCCGTGGTGGGCGGCGTGCTGGGCGCCAAGACGCCGCGCTTCTCCATCTACGGCGACACCGTCAACGTGGCCTCGCGCATGGAGTCGCACGGCCTGCCCGGCAAGATCCACATCAGCGACGCCGCCTACAAGAGGATCGTGGACAAGGACAAGTACGCGGTGCGAGAGCGGGGCAACATCGCCGTCAAGGGCCGCGGCAACATGACGGTGAGGGGGCAGGGCGGGGGGAGGGGGGGGCGGGGGGTGGGGGTTTGCGTGCGGCGCGGGGGTAAGGGGGCACGCGAGATTGTGGGGGTGGGGGGGAGTTTTCAATGGCGGGGCAAGGCAGGGGTGCGAGGTGTGCAAGGGCGCCCCGACGGATGCCCGCATGCGTCAAATGATGTCAGGCACCTGGTTTCCGAACCGAACAGCAGGGGCGAGGCCGCAGTGTGTGCATGTGCGCGTTGTACATATCCGGCCCAAGGGCTGCTAGGTACCCACCCCACCCCACATCCCCACCCCACCCCACCCCACATCCCCACCCACACCCCACCCCACCCCACCCCCACCCCCCCCCCCCCCACCCCACATCCCCACCCCACCCCACCCCACATCCCCACCCCACCCCACCCCACATCCCCACCCCACCCCACCCCACATCCCCACCCCACACCTCCCCAGACCTACCTCATCGGCGGCACCAACGACGACTGGCTGCTGCGCCACACCTCCTTCGACTCGGCCATGGAGTCCGGGCACCTGCGGGACGCGTCCTTCGTCGTCACGCAGTCGGGCAGGTGGTGGGGGGGGGGGCGGGCGGTGGGGGGGGCGGCAGGTGGGTGGGTGGGTGGGGGCGGGCGGTGGGCCGGGCAGGTGGGTGGGTGGGTGGGGGCGGGCAGGTGGGGGCGGGCAGGTGGGTGGTGGGTAGGTGGGGGCAGGTGGGTGGGTGGGTAGGTGGGGGCCAGGTGGGTGGGTGGGTGGGGGCGAGCAGGTGGGTGGTGGGTGGGTGGGGGGCAGGCGGCGGGCGGCGCCGGCCGGGGCGGCGATGCACACACGGGGTGGGGGCGTCGCACCCAAACGTCCCGCGCCGTCCACCGTGGCCGTGGCCGCGGTATGACCTGTTTGGGGCGTTGCAAGGAGGATGCCGCGTGCTGTGTGTGATGCGACAAGGTAAGGAAAAGAAATTCGAAACTCCAGAAACGAATCCGGGCACCCGATATGTACTGTGAGGAGAACACGCGGTGCGGCATTGGCTGCTGCTGATGGGGGATGTATCGGCCTGGAGGGCGGAGGGTGGTGGCCGATGGGGGACATAGAGGGAGGACTGACTCCCGAGCACCGAGATGCTGCAAGAATGAATGAGTTGGGGCATTAGCCAAAACGCCGGTTGGCCCCCTGGTACTGGAATGACCACACCTCGCCTCGCCTCGCCTCGCGACGCGACGCGACGCCTCAATCGTTTGTAACAGGCCAACGCTCTGTTGACGGTCGCATGGCGGGCACGGGCCTTTGTGCTCGCTCGTGGCGTTCCTGGCGCAGCGGCGCGCGTCGTGCATCCATCAATCACATGGCATGCAGGCCGTACACACGTGTTGCCCCCGTGTCGCTTGCCGTACATACACAGGTCGAAGTAAGCGTATTGGTGCTTGGTTTGGATTTGGCGGGTCTCTTATCTGTTGTCCGGGTCGGTTGCCGTACATACACACACACACACACACACACACACACACAGGTCAACGGAGAGCCTGGCGCCCCGGGGCAACACCGGCGCCATGGAGATCATCAAGGAGGGAGACGAGGGCGGCCTTCACATACACACCAACAATCAACACAATGCCAGCTTCGTCGCCGGCAACTCCGCCACCGTAACCGTCGCCGGCAACGACAGCAACGGCGGCGTCAACCGCGATAGCGCCTCCTGCGATGACAGCGTCCGCGGCGGAAGCGCCGCCCGTGACGGCGGCGGCGGCGGCGCCGCCGCCGCCGCGGCCGCCGCCGCCGGCCGCTACGCCGCCGCCATGGCGGGCCGCGGCTCCCTCCACGGCTCCAGCGTCGTACATTCGAACCCATCTCGGAACAACAGCAGCAGTCAGCTGCTGGCCTTTGCTCGAGGCTCGGGGGACGCCCCCACCGCTACCGCCGGTGGCGTCGCCTCCACCACGAATCCTGGCTTCGGCGGCGCCGGCGGCGCCGGCAGCCTCAACAGCGGTGCCGGAATCGAAGCCTTCGCCGGACCTCAGGCGGCGGCGGTCGCCGCCTCCGCCGTCGCCTCCGGCTCGCCCTCCGCCGTCGCCGCCGCCGCCGCGGCGGCGCCGCCGCCGCTGCCGCCGCCGACGTCGTCACTCACCTGCAACGTGCCGGGCCGCGACGCGCCGCCAGCTCTCTCCCGCGACGGCTCGCTGCGCGAGGCGACGCCGCCGGCGGGCGGCCCGCCGTCGGGGCTCCATCGCGACACGTCCTTCCGCGCCGTGTACGCGCGCGGCGGCGGCGGCCGGCCCAACCCCGGCAGCCCCCTCGTCGCCAACAGCCGCGCGCCCGTGGCTGGCAGCGCCTCGCTGCAAAACATGATGGGGACGGGCAGCCTCGGCGGCGGCGGCGGCGGCAGCGACGGGGAACAGGCGATGTCATCGAACGACGGCTACGCGCTGCGCGGCGGCGGCGGCGGCGGGTCGTACCACCAGACGTACGAGCCGTCGCCGCTGTCCCGGCCTGAAGCCTCTGTGACCTCGGCCATGAGCTTCTCCCAGCCGACGGGGATTGTCTTGGCCCGCAGCGCGACGAGCAAGGCGCCGCCGATGGCGGCGCAGACGAGCCAATCCGGCATGGCGCCCCCCGCCGCGACGGTAGTGGCGGCGGCGGCGGCGGCGGCGGCGGCGCCGTCGACGGCGCTGGGCGCCGTCGGGTCCGCCACCGCCGCCGGCTCGATGGTCGCGCAGTCTCCGGCGCTGCAGCAGCTCAAGGTACGAGTCGAGCGAGTGGTGTGCCTCTGTGTGGGCCACAGGCGCGTTCGTGGTCCTGCGGGATGCCGTGTCGGGACGCTGCGGTACATAACACCCACCATTCCCCCCTCCCCCGCGCGCGAGCACCCCGACACGCGCACTTGTGTGTTTCGTTCCCTCCTCCCGGCAGCAGGACTCGGACAGTATGCGTCGCGGCTCGGCCCCGGGCTCCTTGGTCGCCGGCTCGGCCGCGTCGGCCCAGTCTGCGGCGAGCGCCGGCGCCGCGGCGGCGGCGGCGGCCGCGGCGGCGACGGCGGCGGCCGCGGCCGCCGCGGCGGCGGCGGCGGCGGCCCCCGCGCGACCTGCCCCTGAAGCGCCGGCTGAGAAGCCCCTCAGCAAGCCCAAGGGCCTTGCGAAGAAGCTGAAGAGCCTGTTCAGGAGATAAGTGCCGCCGCTGCCTGACGTCGAACGTCGAGCGTCGAGCGTCGGACGGCGTCTCTTGATCAAAGCCAATGTGGCCGACGGGGATTTCGATTAAGCCCCAGCCAAACATTGCAAACCCAATCAAACCCTACTGCCGAATGCGCCCAATGTGTCGTACTCCTTATGAAACTCTGGCGCGGGGCGCCAGGGAGGGTGCAGCTAGACGCCGTACTCGAAAGGTTGACCGAATCCATAAAGGGGCGGGCCCAGCCCGGCTAAGCGGCTAAGTGTCTGACAACCCTGCAGCGCGGCGCGGAGGGGGGCGCGAAGATGGGGAACCGCAGGGTTGGAGCGGATGGTTGGGGGAGGACGGGGTGGGGGAGGACTTGGGTGGGGACAGACAACACTGGATGTCGTACTGTCGTACTGATGGCGGAGCGTGCAAGCACTGGAGGAGGGGGTTCGAAGGATTATGCTTCGAAGGGTGAAGCAAGGGGCCGAAGGATCATCCAAGGGGATCAAGATTGCCGGGCAGGGCTCAAGGATTGTATCGAGGATAGTAGGAGGGGTTCAAAGACCAAGGACGTTTACTTACCGGCCCTTTGCCAGGGGGGGCCCTTTGCCAGGGAGGGCGGGGAGCGCTGCCAAGGTGGCGAAGGCCGAGCGGCGGTGCGCGAGATGACGAGGCACGTAGGGTGTGGGTACCGTTTCTTTTGGTTTGTGTTTGATTTCTTGTGAGGGTTTCGGCGAACTTTGTGCGACACCCAGTGAGAGGCCTGTACGGTACGCGATGATGGAGTTGGTCGGCGTGGGGATGGGCTTTTGGGGGGGTTATTGTGAGGTGCTTATTTCTGCTGCGCATGTAGTGTCGTACACGCTCCTGACCCATGGGTCGGACGAACCGACCCGTGGGTTGGACGAACGACCCTAGGGGCGTGCTGGGGTTCCAATGCGATGTGAAGTCGCCAAGCGGCATACCGTGCGCTAGAGGAGTACGGCTGCGTTTGGCAACATGTACTGCACTGTGAACTGCGCGGAGTACGGCAGCCTGTGGTGCGCATGGTGGGCCGCGGGCCGAGCAGCAGCTGCGGGGCGGAACGAGCGTCGCGGGGATTGCTCGACGTGGCGGGCGCGTGGCGGGCGCCGTTTGCGGCCTTTGCGCCGGGGGCACTGGATGGACCCCGCCGGCCGTGCGTGGAGGTGCGGAGGCCGGCGGGGGAAGCGGGGCGGCGGTATCCTCGCGGGCAGGAGGCGCGGCTGCCGCGGGGCTGTGGTTTGATCCGGGACGGAATGCGACGAGGCTCTATGCTATGTGGGGAGGGTCGATTGACAGAGGGAGGGGTGCGAGGGATGCGGGAGAGAGATGCAAAAGGACTTCGCAAAAACAAGGGGTGGCACATAAGGCCCACGAGAGGGCCCACGAGGCTCAGGCGCATGCTGTGTGCGGCGCGGGCCGGTGAGGGCGCACCGCCTGCAGCCGGGCGACTGCGGTGTGTCAGCCTGTCTCAAAACTGCCATTGCGCGCGAAAGAACAAGCCGGGGTGGGTCCCCTCCGTGGGGGGGTGGGGGGGTGGGTGATTTCCTATGCGGGATCAGTTTCGGTGCGCATTTTTTCATTTCTTCGTCGCCTGCATGTCCCTGAGGGGGCCACCCGGGGGCCCTTGGCCCAGGTACTCTTGAGTCAAGGACGGGAGACGCAATCCCCGGCCAAGGGGGCAGGGGCTGTGGGGCAGGGTGCCGGAAGCGGCGGTGCTCTTTCAGGTGCCTGGGCTCGTCCCGGCTGGCGGTGCCGGCTGGCGGGTGCTGGGTCATCTACGGCGGCTGCAAAGCGAACTGGGGGACGGATTGGGAGTTTGGGACGTTGTGTTGCCTGTGCGCGTGTGTGCGCGTGTGTGGGGAGGTGTGGAGGTGTGTGTGGCCGCCTTTGTCGCGTGATGCCGACACACCCAGCTGCGGTCGGCCTCTGCTGCGCTGGCAATCGCCAGGGTCGTACCAGGATCGCACCAGGGCCGTATTAGGGTCGTACCAAGGCCGTACCCGTTCACCGGCGGTGCGGCCGCGGATCGGACCGGCTCCGTGTTTTGAGGCCTCTCATAAATTCCACAAATGGTTCCAGGGTGGCGTGGGATGTGGCGTTGGGGGCGATTGACGGTGATGGGCACTATGATGTGATGTGGGCGGATGGTGTTCATTCCCCGGTCCACGCAGTCGACGTTGTGTCGCTGTCGTTTGCTGGTTGGGGCCGTGGACCGTTTCTGGTTGGGCCGTGGACCGTTTCTGGTTGGGCCGTCGACCGTTTCTGGTTGGGCCGTGGACCGTTTCTGGTTGGCCCTGTGCAAGGCCTTTCCCGTTGCACGGTACACCAAGCGTGTGTACGGCTACTCCAAGCACGGACACACGGACGGGTACGCGCGGAGGCGCACGTGAGCTGCACACACACACACACACACACACGCACACACGGCTTTCCATTAAACACACACACACACACACACACACACACACACACACACGCACATACACTTGCTCGCGGCGCACTCGGAATGCAAGTGCACGCGCGTCTATCGAATTCTGTTACACACACACAGAGTTCTCTTTAACACACACACACACACACACACACGCGCGTACGAACAAACAACGAACTAACCAACTATCCTTATTTCACGAACGTGTCGACGGGTCCATTCGGGGTTGGGTGGACTCGCACACGTGCGCTTGGAGCGCGGGGGCTCTTTTTACTTTGTATTGTGGACTTTCTGAACTTCTGAACTACGTCCCCGCGTTCGTGTGGGCGGGTACGGCACTGGGCACGGGCGACGCGCTCGCGGCCTCAGTCCCCGCTCCTTCGTACCGCGCGCCGCCATACCTGCCCGTGTGGTGGTGTGTGTGTGGGGGTCGGGGGTTGGGTGGGCGGGTGAGGGGCTTCCCGAAGCCGTGCGTGTGGGGACGCCGCGTTTGCGCCCGGCGGTTCCCGTGTGGGGTGTTGTACGGCGTGTTATACACTCGGCCGCAGCGGCTGCGCTTCGCTGTGTTGAAGGAGCTGGGCTCCTGGCGCCAAGTGTGGACTTTGGCGCGCGTCTGCATGTGTGGCAAGGTCGACTTATTCAGCTCGAGACCTGGCTGTTTCGGAAGAGTCGGAGGACTCTGTTGCTGCTGCGGCTGCTTTGCTGCCTCTTTGCCGTTGCTGCTGCTGCTGCTGCTGCCACCCTGTTGTGGAGTCTTCCCTGGCGGAAAGCGGGGCCCACGCCCGGGGCGTTGATGCGCGCTGCGCCGTGCCTCGGGATCGGACTCTCGTCGGAAGCCTTGCTCAAGCACTCGGGGCGGCGATGTGCTTCGAAGGTGACGGCGCGCTTGGTCAATGGCGGCGGCTAGGGCTGTCTCGCAGGGGCACATGATTGGTGATTTGATCGATCTGGGCTGTGATGTGATGTGATGTGTTGTGTTGTGGTGTGGTGTGGTGCGGTGTGATGCGGTGTGGTGTGAGGCGCACGGACGGGGCGAGGGTAGGACCCTTGGAGGAAGCAGCTGACGCCTGCGCCCTCCCCCTCCGCGCCCTCGGGTCGCGCGCGCGAGGGGGAGGGTGACGCGGCGCTGCGTGGCGCGGTGGAGCGCTCCAGGGAGCGCGGAACCTCGGCCCGTCCCGCCACCAGTCGGGTCGTCGGTCTTGGGGGGAGGTGCGGCCGTGGGTCGGTGCTGCCGGTTGGTCCCGCGCCGCAACGCCGCAACGCTGCTCAGTTGTATGCAAAGACGATAGTATGTTGAGGACATCTACATTAAAATATAAGCATGAAACATGTTAGGACCGGTTTGGATGGACGCCGGGGGCGCCCTGGGGGCAACGGCGAACGGGGGCGCCATCCGGCCGGCGAGGGACGGCGGCGCCGGCGGTAGGGCGGCGGCGCGTGTCGGCTGCGGTCGTGAACCGGTGGGACCGGCTCCGAAACCGCCCACACGACGCCGTGCATTGTGTCAACGGCGGAGGTGGGACCGAGCTGACTGCGACGATTGACACATGACACAAAGCATTCGCCCTGGCCTGGGCGCCGACACCTGTCGGTCCTGTGGGGCTCGGGTTCGGGCTCGGGGACGCACATAGCCGTACCTCAACCGCGCTGCTGTGGATGCCGCCGAACGCGGCAAGCATGCGCCGCTGCATGTTCTTACAACCGTACGGCAGCACCTTGGTGCTCCGTGTGGTGGTGGTGCGGTGTACGGCGGTGTGTTGTACGGACAGGCCCTTGGTCACATGACGCTTGTCTTTAGACTCGCCGACCGGCATCTCTCACCGCCCTGCCAGGCCCTGCCAGGCCGGGGCCGCATCCGTACACGACCCTCGTACGGCACCCGTCACTCGCGCAGACCTGTGACCGCTTCCTGCTGCACCTTATCTCGCTGACATCGCTGACTGACATCGCTGACTGACTTCGCTGACTGACATCGCTGACTGACTTCGCTGACTGACTTCGCTGACTGGCTTCGCTGACTGGCTTCGCTGACTGGCTTCGCTGACTGGCTTCACAGTCTTGCAGAGGATTCTTATTTGAATTCGTACGCGCCGCTGGTCCGGGTCGTGAAATCCTCTGGGCTGGCGCACGCTGGGTGGTACGGCAGTGCCCTCAGATGGGTTCTCGCGAGGTATAGGGCGTCCTGTTCAAGAGGTTTCACAAGCCGCAATTGTGCATTGAGTGGAGTGGTGTCTTATGTCGGGGGTCGGGGGTTGCGGAGGTTTGCTTGGGCTCGTCGCGGGGTCAACAACCCGCCTCCGCGGGGCCGCGGAGCGGGGCGGTGGACGGCGGCAGACGCTCTGCAGGCGGGCGGCGAAGCCGCGCTCGCGCCCTTGAGCTGTGATAGATGAAAGCGAGATGGTGATGCCTTTCTTGGGTGTGGGCCCGATTTCGGGGAACCTGTTCAGGTGCCTGCCGCTGCGATTCTGTTGAGAGAGTGTACGGCAGCTGCGTGGAGCTCCACACGCCCGCGCGCCGCGCGCTGCGGACGATGTTATATTACACTATAGCCGTACTATAGCCGCACTGTTGCCGTACTATGACGACAGCGGGTCGCCAACCCAGGACGACCGTACGGGTTCCGCGGTCTGCCCTGTGTACGGCAGGGTGTACGATGCCACGGATGCCGTACTCTGCAACACATCCCTGTCGGTGTATAGTCGGTATGTATTATCCCGGGGGGTCGGCTCTTCAGCCCTTGCTCGGACTTGCGTGTATGACGAGTTATCCGCCAGAGTTGAGTAGTGGCCGTTGGGACGGTTTCAGACGTGCATGAAACGGTTATTGTCTCGAAGTACTACGATAATTAATACCTACTATGTCTCTAGAGAGGTGGGGAGAAGGTTTCACTGTGTCAGGGCGGTTAACAGTACGTTGCCGTCCTGGTACGCGTGTCCTTAACTGCCTACCTATCAAGTCTCGAACGTGCTGGTTTCTTGGGGAGCGTTGCTTTCTATGGGAGAGGAGTTGTGGGAGGGGAGCGGCGCCGCGCAACTCGCTGGTAAAGGTAATCATGCCTCTGTTTAACATCGTGAAGCTCGTTAAGCTCTTCGGCTTGAGACAGCTAGCTCTTCCCCCCCTCCCCCGGGCAGCCAGGGCGCGAGTGGGGCCTGTCTCTCAGGGGTATCTGCACCAGAGTCAGCGCAGTAGGTGTACGACGTCCCCCCCACCCCTCACTCCGGCGGAAGGGGGCGGAGTTTCACATGAATCTTGTTTCAGCAGGTAGGGGGCGCCCCAGGGCCACCTCCCTGGACTTACCACTTACCACTTGTCACTTGCCACGCATTGCCACCGCGGCAATCCCCGCATATGCCACACTCGAGGCGCAATCCCACCTGCCAGCAGCGCAACGACGTACCCGTACCGTACACGATACACACCGGGGGCCGCCGGGGCCCCGGGGATCGGCCATTACAGACACTGGCTGCCCACAACAACATTGCCGCCTTTTCGGGGTCCGCTGTAACGTCCATTCATTCATTCATCCATCCATTCAGCCATCCATTCATTCAATGCCGCCGCCGTCTGGACCATGTGTCCAGTCCCACATGGCGCACCAGCATCCACGCGTCCCGCCACACGCACTCGCGGTTGGCGCTGTCCTTTCCCAATGAAGACGCCGAGAGTGGGCTCTCGACGTCCTGTCGACTCCAGGGAAGCGCTGTATCCGTACAAGTGCCGTACAATCACGGCGAGCGTGAGCGGTGGCACCCCGTTTCGAGAGAGAGAGCTCCGTGCGGCAGCTGACGCAGAACGATCGGGCAGGCGGCCAGCCCTCATCAGCGTTCGTCCCTCCGGCCCCGGGGGACGGGACCCAGTCGCTGCGCCCAGCGTCCAGCTGGCGGCGTGCAAATAGCAAATATACACCGGTGATCCCTTTGGGGTCCGCTGTAACGTTCATCCATTCATTCAATTCGCAAGCAAGCCTAATGACCCGATCTGAGAAATCAGCAACAGCAGGTAAGCCTCATAACCCGGTCTGAGAAATCAGCAACAGGTGAGCCTACTTACCCACTCTTAACACCGCGCACCGACTGCCCGCTGCCCCATGTCAGCGCCGTGAAGTGCCCGAAAGCACCTCCCACGCAGGTTCTCCTGAGCGCCAAAATACTTGTTTAAATTTTATATTATACAACCGTTGTAAGGTGGACCAGAGTCCCGACCGGGTTAAAACTTATATCATTTTGAAACATTTGCTTCTGTGCCCACACCACCACCGCCAGTATATAGACGCAGTCCATAGCCGCAAAGCAGCCAGCGGCAAGCAGCAAGCGACAGAGCAGGTTGAGACAAGAGGTATGTTTGCAATTTTGTGTGTTTGTGTTGGGCTTTTCCACGGCTCCATGCCGGGGTTCTCCTTGCCCCGGGCCCCATCCCGCGGCAGGTGGCCCGCCCGACGGGTAGCCCGCTTGCGACGCGGTCGGTCCCCGAACTCCCATTGCCCTCTTTGCCCCGTGTCCCCTTGCCCCGTGTCCCCTTGCCCCTCTGCCCCGGCGGCTCAGGCGGCTCAGGCAGGTCAGGTGGGTCAGGGGCGTTGAGGCCCAGCCGCCCCGTTCGCAGCGCTGAGGGGCCGCCTCGGTCAACGACCGCCCGGTCCTAGTCAACCTTCCTCCAAGAGTCCCACCGGTTTCACTTTGACAACCTTTCAACGTTGGCGCTCGACCCGCAACATGCGCACCGGTACCAATGCAGCCATCGCGGCCCCCTGCTGCAGGCAGCGGCCGGTAGGACCCGACGCCCCTTTAAGACATAGCGTGCCGGGGATCGCCATTGAGCGGGACGCAATATTGCCCCTCCCCCCGCCCGAGCATTATATCAATGCCCCACCAATCACACCACCTGACGCCCCCGTCCAGCCCATCCAGCTCATCCAACCCATCCAGCTCATCCAGCCCTTCCAACTCAACCTGCCCCCCGGCCCATCTGTCCGCCAGCCCGTTGCCTGCCTGGGGAGGGGGGGGTTCCAGCCCGAGGGCTCAGGCGGTCTGCTCTCCTCCGGCCAGCCCGAGGGCCTCAGAGGCCCTCCGCCGCAGCTCGTTCCGCAGCATCACCAGGTCCTGTTTGGAGCCCTGCGGGGCGGGGAGGGGTTGGTTGAGGGTGAGGGGGGTGAGGTGGTTGAGGGGGGTGAGGTGGTTGAAGGTGGAGCATGTCTTTAAGGGGACAGTCGGTGCGGGGGCGCATACAGTCTGTGAGGGCGAGGAGAGGGACGGAGAGCATAGGGAATCAGCAGACACATTGAAGGGGAGGCGGGGGCAGGGAGGGCGGGAAGAGGGGCAAGGGGAGGGAGGGTGCAGCGCATTAGGGGCGCGATGACGACTGGACAGGGCGGTTGGCGGTTGGCGGTTGGCAGGGCCTGCCTCACACCCTGGTCATGGGGAGGATGGGGAGGGGTACGAATGCATGACGGCGGCGGCTCGGCGGAAAGGCACGAGGCCTCCGTTTCGGTATGATTCGGCTGTCGCCTGAAGTGCAGTGGCCCACCGTCGCCCAGGCCTCATCTCCCAACAACAGCCCCGCGTTTTACACACACACACACAGGTCTCTTTATCTAAACACACACAGGAACATCGCAGGTTTTGGTAAGTATCCGGGCCTGGGCGGTTCTGGGCGGGTTTAGCTCTCATTAAACACACAAAGGAACAAGGTAACAATGAAGCGAACAAACGAGGCATCCGAACGGCTGGAGTCGTAGCGCTGGCTGCGCACCTTCATGATGTCCTGGTTCTCGGCGGCGCGGCGCAGCAGGTACGGCATCACCTGACCCACGCGGCCGTACGGCACGTACTTGTACGCCCTGTGCCGCACACGTCATCGTGCGTCGCAGCAGGGGCGTGGCGACAGCGGAGAGGATGCCTGAGAGAGCAGCGCAGCGCTGCAGCACAGGTTCCGCGCTGCGGGTGCAGCAGGGCAGCCCTTCCCGCCAAAGTTGAAAGGGTCAAGGAAATCCCCTAGACTCGGGTCGTTGTTGGGCAGCAGCTTGCCTAAAACCCCGTCCCTCGTCCCCCGTCCCCCATCCCCTAGAGCCCCGTCCCCTAGAGCCCCCCGTCCCCTAGAGCCCTCCTGTCCCCTAGAGCCCCGTCCCCAAGAGCCGTCCTGTCCCCTAGAGCCCCGTCCCCTAGAGCCCTCCTGTCCCCTAGAGCCCCGTCCCCTAGAGCCGTCCTGTCCCCTAGAGCCCCGTCCCCTAGAGCCCTCCTGTCCCCTAGAGCCCCGTCCCCTAGAGCCCTCCTGTCCCCTAGAGCCCCGTCCCCTAGAGCCCTCCTGTCCCTAGAGCCCCGTCCCCTAGAGCCCTCCTGTCCCCTAGAGCCCCGTCCCCTAGAGCCCCCCCGTCCCCTAGAGCCCCCACCGGCACCACCCCACCTGTACCCCGCGCGCCCCAACGTGAGCGTCAGGTGGTCCGACATCCCCAGCAGCTGACCGAACATCACCCCCGGCTGCCCGGGGCCGCCCGCGGGCGGCAGCCCCAGCTCCGCCATCCGCGCCACCGCCGCCTCGATGCTGGCCTGGTTGTGGCTGCCCAGCAGCACCTCCGCGCGGCCCTCACCCACCCCGCCAACAGCTCCCCGCGCACGCGTCGAAGTTGGCGTGGGTCTCCTCCAGGGAGTCCCACACGGGCGATGGGAGGCCCAGCTGCTCAGCGCGGCGGCGTTCCAGGTGCAGGTAGGCGCCCCGGACCTGGAGCCAGGGCGGGGGGGAGGGGGAAGGGGGAGGGTATAGGAAATTGGTAGACAAATCTATACTGGGGGGGGAGGGGGGGAGGGGGAAGGGGGAGTGTATAGGAAATTGGTAGACAAATCTATACTGCGGGGGAGGGGGGGGAGGGGAGGGGAGGGAGGGAGGGAGAGAGGGGAGGCGGTTGCGGCGGGCGGCGGATACGCAAAGGGCGGCGACATACGGCACAGACAGCCAGGAATGAAAAGAGCGATATGGAAGGGGCGGTCATGCCGGGGCCGAAATGGTCGCAAGGGGGGTGGCATGGAAAAGGCGGTGCGGGGAGGGCGGTGCGGGGTGGGGTGGGGGGTAAACTAAGCGAGGGCGGCTGAGGGCGAATGTGTCCGCCGGGGGGCCCCCGCACCGCCCAGCCATCCCTCTGCCCACCAGCTTGGCGCCCAGCACCCAGCCCTCCCGCTTGGCCCTCTCCATGTCCCGCAGCAGCCGCCCCCGGCTGTCCACAAGGTACGTCTGCGTCGGGCAGGGCGGGGGAGTCGTAGCGGGGGATACGGGAGATACGGGGGATGTAAATCTCTCCCGCAAGAGGGTACGGCAGATCCAAGGGGTGTAAAAGGCAACTGAGCCGCGAGAAGCGAAGTCCAGTGTGACATGGGGTGTAGGGTGTCAAGCGAGAAACCCAGGATCCAGGATCTGGGATCCAGAATCCAGGATCCGGGACATGGGGTCGTGGGCCAGGGGTCTGTGTGCACCGACCACCACACAGCGCATAAGTCTCGGGGGGCCTTCACGGGGGACCTTCACGGACCGTATCGTTGCACGTCAGGGCCCAGCAGTCGCCATCACGGCCCGCTGCCGTGGGGCCGTACATGGTCTTGTCGTACCCCACTCCCCTGTCGTACACTCGTATACCTGGTAGGTGTTGAGCACGCGCGCCACACCGCCTCGGTTGTGTTCCCGCATGAGACGAAGTGTCACGTGGTCAATGGCCTGTGGGGGAGGGGGGGTTCCCCCGTGTGGTGGGGGGGGGAGGAAGGAGGAGGAGGGAAAGCAGCGAGAGTTGTCGTACCGTAAGCCGTATCAACGGGCTCCTCAGAAAAACGCACACGCGCGGGTGCTCGTGCTGGGGTTTAGTGGAGCACGTGTGTATTGTGTGCGTGTGCTGGTGTGTGTTCCGACACGATGGCTGTCCAGGCAGGCGGGAAGCCACGGCACCTTCCTTCGGCAGATCCTCGATTCGAAATTTGATCTGGATCGGGCCTGGATCTAGATCTGGATCCAAACACGACCGTGCGGCTCCGGAACCCCCCTCCCCTTCCCCCCATCTCCCTCCTCACCGGCTGGAAGTACGTGTGTTCCGCGTCGATCATTAGTCGTACATCCAGGCGGAGCGCGGCCGTTACCAGCCTCTGTACGGCGTACGGCGGGTGCAGGTAACACGAGGTACGGCGTACGGGCGGCGCCGCCGGAATTTTGCGAGCGGGTGGGTGGGTAACGGGGAGAGAGGGAGACAGCGCCCCGACGGGGGGTTTCGGAGCAGCAACCCTCGTGACCCCGAGCACTGCTTCCCGTGTGATGCCATGCGCCACACGGCGGGAACACCAACAGCGTACGTACGGCAGTCGGTTGGACTCCCGACGGACGGACGGACGGTCGCGCTCCGCTCACCCTGCGCCGCTGACCTTCCGGCGTCCTCCTCCCCTCCTCCCCCCATCCCCCCCCAAAGAAAACGATTACGTCGTACACGCGCACACGGACACACGCACACGGACACACTATATCATCATATGTTATGGTATTACAGTACGGGCCGTACTCTGTCGTACCTGTAACCGGCGCAGCAGCGCATCCATGAGCTCCACCTCCTGGCCGTCCAAACACGCCTCGGCCACTGGGGGATGGGACGTGGGGGGGTGGGGGTGGGAAGGGGGGTATTGGACATTGGTATATTGGGAAGGGGGGTATTGGAAATTGGTATATTGGGAAGGGGGGTATTGTTAATTGGCAGACATACTCAAACTACGCTGCTGCCAGAGCAAAGGAACGGGAGGGAGGGGGGAGGTGCGAGTATTCGTGGTGCGATGGGCTTGCTACCGGACGGCAAGGTGGCAGGTGGTGGGGACTGGGGGGGACTAGGGGGTTCGTCACCGCGGCCCCGCGGTGGCCATGTGTGATATCATGCCGCCAATAACACCGTGATAAGATGTGGCATGTCGGCGGCCTGTGCGGCGGGAGGGGAGCTCGGGCAAGGTGCGGCGAAGGTTCTAGGGTTTCCAGACAGCAAGAGGGACAACTAACGTGTGACACCACTCCAGGAGGACGGCCTACTCTAGGTGATGGGCGGAGGACGGAGAGGGACACCAACGGGGTACGGGATACGGGATACCGGGTACGGGATACGGGGTACGGGATACTGGAAAAACTCCCCCACCAACCCACCCACACAGCCAGCCCCCCACACGCCAAGCACCCCAACCATGACTTGCTGGCCTACAACCCCCACCCGCCGCCCCACCCAACCCCAACCCCGACCCCAGCCCCACCACCCCAGCCGCACCCGCCCGGCTCCGGGCACCGTCACAGCCCGCCGCCGGGGCCCCCCCTCCGAACAGCGCGATCCTGTCCGCCAGCAAGGGCATGTGGCGCAGGTCCAACCGCTGGCACCAGCTCACGTAGTCCACCTGGGGGCCGCGACGGGCCGGGACGGGCCGGGGAAAAGAAAGGAGGAAGGGTCATTGCTTCGGAGGTACGGCAATGGCCCTCAGGCGGAGGGCGGCTCAACATGGCAGCAAACAAGCAAGCAGCCCAGACACACGTCGGAGGAGAGGGGGGCAGAGGTGTGTGTGTGGGTCTGTGTGTCCGTCCGTACATGTACGGCGAGTCCGTGCCACCACCGCCGTACCTTGCCGTTCCCGCGAAGGTCGAGCCAACGGAAGGTCTCCTCCGCCTGACTGGCCAGCGTCGCTTCCGCGCCCGCCTCCCCCCGGCCGCTGCCGCGGGGCCCGACCCGACCAGCCGCCGCCACTGCCGCGCGAACTCGCCGCGGTCGATGAAGCCGCTGCCTGCGGGGTGATCCGCGGGGTCCGAGCGGGGGCCCCCGTAGGGGCGGGCGAGCGAGTCTGGGCGATATATGATGCACGTGCCGCGCGCGTGTCTGCTTGTTCGTACGTCTGCGTGTGTTTAGAAAAGGAACCCGCCCAACCGACGAGCCCAGTTGCAGACATACTTACCATGTAACCTGCAACAAAGTACAAACACACACATCTGCGTGCGTGTATTTGCCGTGTGCGACACGTCATGTTTTTGCGGTGCCGACCCATGGGTCACTCTCCGGAGAGTAGTACGGTGACTGAGTCAGGGCGGCGGAAAGCACCCGACGAGCAGGGCGGCGCAACGGTGAGTTCCGACCGGGTGCCGACCGGTCGTCCGCCCCTCCCTCTCCCCCCTGCCCCCCCTCCCCCCTCCTCACCGTCCTCATCGAAGCGCGCGAAGAGGCCATGCAGCATGGTGATGGCGGAGCTGGCGCGCTGGAGCAGCTGGGGGTTGCCCAGGGCGGTCATCTGGGGGGCGGGGGTGGACGGTTGGGGTAGGGGTTGGGGTTTAGGTTGGGTTGGAATGGGTCTGGAGTTGGGGTTGGAATGGGATGGGGCTGCAGTTGGGGTTGTGATGGGGCTGTGATGAGGTGTTGGGTTGGAATGGGTTTGGGTGTTGTGATGGGGTTGGGGTTGAGGTCGGTTTGAACTGGTTTGGTGGTGCTTGGACCCGCTGTGCTGTGCTGTGCTGTGCTGTGCTGTGCTGTGCTGTGCTGCGCTGTGCTGCGCGCCAAGTACGCCAAGACGCTGCAAACCCTAGAAGGCACGACAGCCGGCCGGCGGTACAATCGTCTGGTGAGGTGTGGGGGAAAGGGCGGGGGTGGCTGACTGCTCAGGCGCATACTCACGGTCCGTTCGACCGTGCCGGGTGGCTGCATGGAGGCCCCCGCTGCGCGTTCACCTGATGACCGACCCAACGGACATTATCCCACACGCACGCCAACCTGCCAACAAGATCAACCAACTACACCACCCACATCCACCCAACGAATCAAACCAGGCCAAGCATCCAACCTCGACGCGAAAGTCACACATCATGACATCAACCGATCAAAAGGGTTCTAGGGTTGCGCGGGCGGACAAGCGGGGGTGGGTGGGTGGGGGGGTAAGCATCCGAGTAACGGCCCAGGGGCGACAGGGAAACAGTCGGAGTTCGGGGGGAGTTTGTGGGACTGCAGGGTGTTGTCCCACAACACAGAACCGCAACGGACAGAGGCAGCGGCAGAGACATGCAGCTCCCCGACCCCAGTTAAGCCCGCTCTTGCTCAACGTCCGGCCGCCCCTCCCGCCCGCCGCGCTCCACTTTGTGGGATGGTTGAATATAGGATTGATTTGGGTTTTGATTTGGAATTTTTATGTAATGTATTTTAGGGTTATTGTGTGGATGGGCGGCGGTCACCGTCTGGAGCCGGTGGATCCGCGCTCCCCCTGCCCCGTCTCGTTCTCACCTTGATTGCGGCGAAGGCGGGTCGCCCAGGCTGCCTGGCCGCCATCTCAATCGCCGCGAGGAAGTGGTCGACGTGTCTGGGGGCATATGAGAGAGGAAAGGGCCCGGTGGGCGACACCGCGATTGGTAGTGGTTCGGTAGTACGGGATGAGTGAATTGGCCGGGCTGACTGCCAGAGCTGAAAAGAGGGGAGGGAACATCGGTAGGCTTGCGCGAATCAGTTTACAGTAATTACCGTTAGGATTACCGTTAGGATTACCGTTAGAATTACAGTTGTCAGGTCGGAGGGGTGCGAGGATAGGCACCGCGCGGTGAGTAATACATATACACCAGATTGCCCGGCCGGGACTAAGGGTTCAACTTGTAACGATTGCAAACGCACACTGGGCGGTTCTGGGTGGGCTTCTCATTAATCACCCTGTGTATTAGTATTCGATACATGGTGGACCCGAGTCCCACACTATGTGTACCGACTCCAACTGTATTCGCGGGCTGGCAGGCTGTCAGTCTGGCTTGAAGGCTGTCTTAACGGGCTGGTTGGCAACCTCGTCGGCCCCTCACCGGTCGCACTGCTCCTCCGACGCGTA